>JAGKTI010025958.1:0-13259 GCA_018397915.1 Birgus latro | reverse complement strand
AATAATAATAATAATAATAATAATAATAATAATAATACAGTAATAACGTTTATTTCCACAAACAGTGGTTATTGATATAACAATATAACTATGTATACAGTAAGAGTACAAAGTGTAGATGTGAAGATTATACACTGTAGATATGTGTTAGGGAGTATAATACAAAGGTATACAATTGTACAATTCTCAATATATTAAATGTAATTACATTTCCTACTTTAAATTGTTGTGTTTGTGAATTATTTCATCATAATATAGAATCATATTTTACTAGTTTATTATTGTTTAGTGGTATACAGTAAGATTACTGATGGGTGTTCAGTAAGTGGTCAAGTTTAATTTTGAAAGTGTTTAAACTATGTGATTCCTTGACATTTTCTGGGAGATGGTTCCATATCTTTGGCCCTATTACTGCTAAAGGTCTTGCACCCGAGTTGGTATTAACCTGAGGAATGTACAGGTTAATTTTTGGTCTAGTATTACTTTGTGTCATATTGTGTACCAATGGAAAAGAAAGGAGATAGTCATGGTAGAGATTTGCTAGATATTTGAAGACTGTGACAACTGTGTCAAAATTTATCTTGTTTTGAGTGTTTAGCCATTTCAGTTCCTTTAAAACTGGAGTGACATGGTCATACTTCCTTGCTTTTCCATTGACAACTTTGGCAGCAAAATTTTGTAGTTTCTGCACATGTGAATGTTGAGATTTCCTTGAAGTGCCCCATATTACATTGCCATAGTTCAGGAGACTTAGGGCCAGTGCCTGCACTATAATTTGTCGAGTTTCTTTGTCAAAGCCGTCTTTAATCCCATTAAAATACATTAACTTGCCCATTACTCTTTCACTAAGTTCATTTACATGCTTATCAAAGGTCATGTAGCAATCCATATATATACCTAAGTTTTTGCGTAAGTGCTGGGTCGAACTGCTGTGTCTCCAAATCGAACAGTGGTGTTAGGTGGTATTAGTGAGATCATTTGCCTGGACCCTAAAATGATGCACTGCATTTTAGTGGTCTTTCAAAGACCATTTTCAAGAAAATATTCCCTGGCTGTAGTCAAGGTTTCCTCTGCTTTGTGCAATAAATCCTGGAGAAACTAGTTTGCTGCTGTGAAGAAACTGAGTGTCATCAGCATATTGCACTAAAATACAGTTGTTAATATTTTCTGAGATTGTTCACATATATAATGGATAGTATAGGGCCAAGAATTGAGCCTTGGGGTATCCCATAAGTGACATTTGATTCAAAGGATTTGATGTTTTGGATGTGAACAGACTGTATTCAATTATTAAGGTAGCTATCAAACCAGAAGTTATCGACACTGGCTTTACTGAGTTTACTGAGGAGAATGGAATGGCTGACACTACCGAAAGCTTTTGACTGATCACAGGGGGGTTAAAAGTGATACGTGTTTATTATCCACGTTATGGTAGATATTATCAGTGATAACTGTGAGTGCTGTATTTCTGAATAGCTTAGGACAGAAACTATGCCAGGTTTTTGAGAGAAGTTTTTTTGACTCGAGAAATGTTTTTAGTTGAGCTGAGACAATTTCTCTGATAATTTTAGAAAAAAACAGGTAGCAGTGAAACTGGTCAGTAATTGCTCATGACCTGAGTGTCCCCATTTTTATATAAAGGAGTGACTATAGCATTTTTCCAGGCATTAGGAAAGATGCCCTCTACAACTGAAGAATTTATTATATGGGTTAAATAAAATGCAATTATGAAGTGGGAATCCTTAATAAAAAGAAGTGAAATATAGTCTGAGCCATAAGATTTAGTTTTTTGAAAATGTTTAATTGTTAATTTTTACAGTGTTAACATCAACAGTTTCTGGTTGGAACTGTGTCATGCTGCATGTGCTATTGCCAGTGACAGGTTTTTCAGATGGAGGATTTATTGTGTTACTTGCCTGCAAGGAGACCTGGGTATTTTCAAAAGTTCTTTTACCTATGTTTGCAAAAAAATTAATAAATTCTTCAGCTTTACTTAGTGGAACACCAAAATGGCTACTGTTGGAGTTTTTATTTTTGGGTATTATGTCTTGGACTATTTTCCATGTTGCAGAAGGATTACCTCTTGAGTCTGAGAGTTCATTGTGACAATATTGGTTTTTAGCTTGATTAATTGGTGATCTGGCTCTTTTCTTTAAATAACTGTAACTTTCCTGTAATGGCATGTTGTACCTGTTCAGTTTTAATTGGTTGTGTGTGTGATCCCGTGTTTCTATTATTTCTCAAATTTCATCAGTAATCCAAGGGGCAGGAGGATGTTTTATTTATCTGGTTACAAGGGGGGCATATTTGTCCAAACTTCTTGTGAGGACTGACTTTAACATATCAATGTGTTTGTTTACAATGTCAGTATCCAGAATAGTATTTCAGTTATTTGTTTCATTTAGTAGGTGAGAACATGGTACATCATTGCCATACGTTTACAGGTCAAGGAAGGTTTTAATAGTATGTGGACGTTTAGGCTTACTTATATTTGCGGTTAAAGTTAAGAGGTAGTGATCACCTGTGATATGTGGGACAACATTGCTACCAGTTATTTTCTCAGGACTATTAGTTATAATTATATCAAGAAGGGTAGCTTAGGTTGGGGTGATTCGCATAGGCTTATTAACTACCTGTCAGTTTATTACTGGATATTATATGGGATAGTTTGCTATTATGGGAGACAAGATTATCATTTAGGTCTCCTAAGACAAATATAGTTTTCTTGAGAAGTAAAGCAGATCCTAGCACCTCGTTAATATAATCAAAGGAATAATAAGGAGCCTTTGGGTGTCTGTAAATACATCCTACAATAACTGAGCATACGTTTCTACACTGTACAGTAAGACCTCACTATGACGGACTAATTGGGGCCCAAGCCAGTCCGAAAAATGCGAAATTCCGATAAAAGCGACATCTGCTAATCCGGACTTTTTCCGATATATCAGACATTAGTCCAGATTGCATCAGTGGTTTTCACCACCATTGCAGTATTGTACTGTGTTATACCTTCACTACATTAATCAAATGGTATAATAATACTGTACTGTGCACTGAAAAACATGTCTTTTACTTGTCTTATTGTGGTGAACATAGCTGAAGTGGTCAGGCAGTCCAGACTGCTTTCTGGCTTTATCGGACTTTTTCCGATATATAGGAGTTTAGTCTGGTAGCTCCTCAAGTCCGACAAAAGCGAATTCCGGTTTATTGAAGTCCGTTATATCGAGGTTTTACTGTATGGTGATCTAGATATCTTCCACTCCTGTTTGTTTAGAAATTTTGGGATCTATTAATCTGGAGGTTAAGTGTTGCTTAATGTAGATACAGACACCGGCACCGCATCCATTATCATTACGATAAATTTTGTAGTTAGGTAAATGTACGTACACATCTGGAGTGTGAGAAGGCAACCAAGTTTCACGATGTCTCTTTCTTCGATCATGAGCTTTATTTCATCAAGTCAGACTGAAGAGACTGAGCATTTGTGTTCTAAAACAAGATTTTCCTTTTGTAATGTGAGATACAGTACTATCAGCTGTGCCTTCTTTGCTACTCTCCTAAGCACTATAGAATTCATACAGTACCTTATGATCAAAACGGCAGTTTGATTGATGGTGATTAAAATTGCCACAATTATAGCAGCCATTTTTTGTGAGGCGCTGGAAGCATGCATTGTAGCGAGGTCTTAGTGGCGGGGTGGGGGGCTGGGGCTGGGGCTGGGGGGGTGGCATGGTCATGGGACGTCATCCACTGTGACCCAGCATTATTTCCCAGAGGAGTGTTGGGTGGTGGCGGGGCGTGTTGAGAGAGGGAGAGGAGGGGGAGAGAGAGGGGGTAAACAAGGCCAAATTACATCATTACCCAATTGCTGTTCCTGCACAGTTTTCAGCCTGATATGTCCTGTGTGTGTGTGTGTGTGTGTGTGAAAAAGAGAAAGAGAGAGACAGAAAGAGAGAAAGAGAACCAGGCCTACGGTACCAATAAATGCAGATAACCGCAGAGCATAACTTTTTACGACTCTCGGCCAGCGTTTCATATTGTTACAAGCACGACTGGGGTTATGGCTCTTTTTATTGGCTCTATTATATGTATTGAGGTTAGTCATGTACAGGGTAGGCTCTACACTTTGTTCACTCTAACTTGGCCAAAAAATGTAACTTTTTTTTTTCTGTGTCCACCTCTGGGCAAAGGCTTCAGGGCCTATTCTCAAGTCCCAGTAGTCCTCCTACATCTCCACATGTCACCACTTTGGCACTAACACCCACCATCCATATTGCATACATGCTAGGGCTGTCTCATACAGGACTGGTGTATTGGTAATAGCAGGGGTACTTTAAGACATGTCAGTTGGTCATCCGTTAGATCAGGAAAGTCTGCATTTTAAAAAATTCAAATGCTTAAAACTGTTCCCTGCCCCAAACTCAAACCTGGGTCTATTAGGATTGCAGGCCGCCTCTCTACCGATTCTGCCACCGCCTCCCCCAGACATAAGCAGACAGACAGACAGAAACACACACACACACACACATTTTGTGAGATGATATGGATCATGCATGCCCACACATATTACCAGATATACAAATATCAGAAAAAGGAAGTACAGGAAGAGTTAAATAAATTAGACAGAGGAAAGCAAATAGTCCTGATGAAATTTCAGGTTGGGTGCTACATGAATGTGCAAAAGAGTTAAGTAGACCAATATATTTAATATTCAAGGAATCCCTGGGTCAAGGTAAACTACCTGATATTTGGAAGAAAGCAAACAATGTTCCCCTATTCAAGAAAGGGAATAGACAGAATCCTCTCAACTACTGACCAGTCTCACTGACCAGTTTTGTAAGTAAGATACTAGAAAAGCTGATAAGAAAAGTTTGGCTAACCATCTAGAAGAACAATATGATAACAGAAAAGCTGCTCGGTTTTAGAATGAGAAAATCATGTGTTACTAATCTATTAATCTGCTGACAGAGTTGCAGAAACATTACAGAAAAGAGAAGGATGGGTGGACAGTACAGGTATACCTCACTATATGATAACCCAAGATGCAATACTGTGGCTTAGTGATGGGGGTAGAAATACCACCATACCCTGCCTAATGATGGCCAAACCCCAGTTCAACAATGGGTTTAGATTTTTTATTACCAATTTTGATGATATTTTAGACTTGAATTTTGTGTTTAAGTTGATTTATAAACTGTTTTTAGACTTATATTAATGTTTTTTGGTCATAGATGGGGTGAACATTGTCATTTTGGGGTACAGTTTACTAAGTTTGATTTTCTACATATTTGATGATATTCAAATTTTATTTTGGGGTTTAGGTGAGTTTTAAACTGATTTTAGGCTTAGTTTAGCTTGTTTTAAAGCTATTTGGGAGTTTAGGTGAGCTAGAAACTTGTTTTTGGACTCATTTGGGTGGCTTTAGGACTTGGAGAGGGGGAAACCCAAGGCTCAAAAACACATCCCTATACATGTTAAATCTACCCCAATAAACGATACCTCGCCTAGCGATGGGTTTTTACCTAACCAATTGCACTGTTAAACTGGGGTATACCTTTATCTATCTAGTTTTCAAGAAATCACTTGACAGGGTACTGCACCAAAGACTTTTACGGAAACTGTACCATCAAGGAGGAATCCAAGGCAACCTGTACTGTTGGATGGAAGATTTTCTCAGAAAAAGGGAAATGAGAACAGTACTAAGGGGTAATTACTCATCATGGAGGAAAGTGACTAGAAGAGCTCCACAGGGCTCAGTGGTGGCACCAGCTGGTCTGACTCATGGCTTTGTCGCTTTATTACTTTATTCTTGACGAATATTTTTCTACAGCAAGGTGTAAAATTTTTTGTTTCGGCCTAACTTCATTTCGTCACTCTGACTTTTTATTTTCTGTTTTCCTTTTCTGAACATACTACGATAAAATACAACTATTCAGCTTCAAAATAACACCACAACCAGCATCCTATCATAAAAAGTGTATTTACACTGACCAATCAAAGAAAAAGATTGTGAAGCGAAAATGCAGCCGAGACTCGTAAAAAATTGTGCATCTTTTTCCTTTTGCTTCACCATGTACTAAAATGCAGAAATAACCACAATCTATATATCATTGTAAAGATAATTTATTGTAGTTTTGGATGGTTTGACCCAGATTTATACTGTATATCTTCATTAGTTTTCTTTTGCCAAATATTTTTCCACGGTAAGGTATAAAATTTTTGGCTTTCGTCAAACTTCAACTCCTTTGTTCTCCTTTTTCGAACAAACTATGATAAAGTGTATTTACACAGAGCGATCAAAGAAAAATATCGCGGCGTGAAGATGTGGGCCAGTGTGAGAGTGGCTGACTCTAACACAGACATAATCTGCCTGGCCCAGAAACCTGATAGGGTTAATACTTTCCACATTCCTTGCCTATCCACCTTGTCATATGCTTTCTCAAAATCCATGAGGGCTGCATACACCTTCTTTCCCTTGTCTAGAAACTTTTCCACTGAAGACCTAAGAATGAATATCTGATCTAAACAACCTCTTCCCTCCCTAAAACCTCCCTGTTCTTCTCCAACTAATTCCTCTGCTATTTCCTTAACTCTATATGTATCCTACCATATATTTTTCTTTTACGCTAAGGAGACAAATGCCCCTATAATACCACACACTTCTTTTTCCCCTTTTCCTTTGTACAGGAAATAATTATACCTAACTTCCAATCCTCCCGGACTCTACCTTCCACCCAGGCCAATCTGCACATCTCCCATATCCATTCCACTACTATTTCTCCCCCATGCTTCAGCATTTTACCATATACTCCATATAGTTCTGCGGCTTTCCCCACTTTGACTTTCTTCATCATTTCCCCTACTTCCATCCTACTGATTTCTTCCTCTCTTCTCACAACCCTCCTTCCCCCAGCCACATACACTCACATTACTTTCATTCTCAATGTTCTGCAATTCCTTAAAGTGTTCTCTCCATCTGCTCACTTTTTCTCCCTTCTCCACTACCAATCTGCCATCTTCATCTCTCACTCCCCAACTTACTTCTTTATCACCCTGTCTAACTCTTTTTACCTCTTTCCAGAACACTTTCTAACATTCCCTCCACTTTACACTCAAATTCTTCCCAAATTTCTCATCCACTCTCTTCTTACTTTCTCTTATTAATCTTTTCTCCTCTCTCTTCCTCCCTACATATAACACTCTCTTCTGTCTCTCAACTTCCTCCACGCCCCTGTTTCTCATCCGCTCACTACAGTAAACCCTTCATAAGTCGAACTTTTAGAAGACGGAATCTTCGGCTAGCCAAACTCAGGCTGAGACCACGTATGTAAGTAGGCCGAAATGGTGTGGTAGGGGGACAAATTCTGCTGTTTGCCTTGAGCCATTCTTACTGTCATCTAGTGCTGAGAAATGCTCTCCTTTTGCCTTCTGCCTTGCCATGGAAAGTTTAAAGCATAAAAGAAGTGATACTGGCACCTCTAGTCGTAAGGGAATGAAGCTAAAAAAAAAAAAAAATGTGTGCATGTGACTTAGTGTTAAGTGATCATTATTAAAGTTCAGTACTATTATTACTGTATTACACTGCAGTCTATTATAGTGATTACATTCAAGTTTAGTTCTTAATGTTCAGTGAAATAAATACTGGGTACCGTTTAGAATGTTACGTTAAATTGTGAATGCAGCCACCTCCGTCTCCAACACAAACTGCCGATGGATCTGCACTGCCTCTAACCAAAGGTAAATTAGGTGCACTGAACTGTTTCTTTCTTGTCTTTCTTTATTCATTTATACACTGTATATGCTCCTTTACTTTAGTGTTGAAAAGACAAGTTAGGAGTATTGTTTTTTGCAATTTGGGGGGTGAAAATTCATCTCGAACACAAGCTGCCGACTGGTTTGTACTGCCTCTGTGAATGATTTTCTACCAATTAACCACTTCAGTACCGTGATATCTAGTTCTACTTTATTTACGCTTCCTCCAGCCGATTTTATGGCACTCAGGACTGGACTCTAGTACTGAAGGGGTTAACGAAGGCTGTACCAACGCCGTGCACTTCTACAGATCCTCCCTACACTGAATAAAATAATCTTGTGGCAGCAAGAACAAAATGAGAATACACCCAGCACTGAAGGGGTTAAAGGTATATTAAATGCACTATATGTTTTTTTTTGTCATAACTTATTTATTTATATATGCTCCTTTAATTTAGTGTTGAAAGGACAAGTAATAGGTATTGTCTTAGCAATTTGGGGAGATGAAAATTCGGTAAGACGGAAAATTTGGTCATTCGAACCAGGGTTGAGCCCCGTATAGTTCGACTTATGAAGGGTTTACTGTATATGCTTTCTTCAATTATGCCACAGCCTGTCTCACCTCTTCATTCTACCGTGCTGTTCCTTTCACCTCCTTTTGTCTTTTATCCCACACACCACCTTACATGCTGCACAGATTTCTTCTGTGAATATCTTGCACACACCTTCCATGTCCCCCCATCTGCTCTGAATCATATTTACCCAATTGCTCCTCCACTTCTCTTATATTCTGCCTTTTTTCCATCGTAAATTATCTAAACATTCCATCCTAAATCTAAATACTGTATTACCAAATATATCTGTGTAGTCTATCGCTCCCCCAATGCTTCTTCAGAACCCCACACAGTTAAGTAACTTTAACCTTGCCCTTAGCACCGAAACTATACCATTTTGGGTGATATTAACATACATTATGTTGAATGGTTATTGCATTCAGCCAGGACTGACGATGCTGGTCTAGAATGTGAGCTGTTTGCAGAATAGTTTAATCTCACACAGTTGGTAAAGCAACCAACCAGAATACCAGATAATCATGACCACAATGCCCATCTCCTGGATCTACTCCTGACAAATAATCAACATCAATACAGGACAGAAGTACTGTCATCACTTAGATCCTCTGACCACAATCTCATCAAAGCCTCATTAGTTAGCATCCCAAACCTCCCCGTTCTGGACCTGTCAGGGTGACCCGTTGGCGCTTCGATAGGGCAAACAGGGATGGATTTAAAAATTATCTTGCTGACATTCCATGGCAGTCTTTCTTCTCTAGTGATGTCAATTCTACCCAGCCCCACATGAATGACTTAAAACTAGCTGGTATGGATTTATTCATACCAAGTCAACAGTTTACTAAATGATTGAAATCTCCAAAATGGTCTGATAGCAACTGTGCCAGAGCAATGACCCAAAAGTCATTAGCATATAACTCTTAACATCAAAAACATCAGAATCACTCTGTCAATTTAAAATTGCTAGAAACCATGCAAAAGCTGTAATAAATCTCACTAAATTAAACTTTCTTCAAAATCAAGCATCAAAACTACTTAACAACCCTAATGACAATAGAATATTCTGGTCAACTCTCAATTCTTTCAATAATAACTTTAATGTCATCATCCATTCCCCCACTAAAATCTTCTGATGGCAACATTACAAATGACCCACATGGGAAAGCGAATATCTTTGCCAGTACATTTGCCAGAAATTCTACCACAGAGGAAGTCAGCAAGAATCTCCCAGTACTAGAACTTGACTCTCCCAAACTAGTTCCACTTAAAATAAGGACAAGATGCGTAAAATCCATCCTAGACAATTTACCAACCAACAAAGCTCCTGGCCCAGATGGAATTCCTCCAATTCTTTTGAAAAAGTGTTTCCCAGAACTTGCCTCTGTTCTAGCTAAATTATTCAGATTATGCATACGTACTTCTTCATTCCCTAATTCATGGAAAGCCAATATCCACCCAATTCCAAAGAAAGGAAGTTCCTCTGACCCCTCAGATTACAGACCAATAGCTGTGACATCTCTTGGAAAAGTATTTGAAAAGAAGCACATAGTTAAACATCTTGAATCCAACAACTTAATTAGTGACAGACAATATGGTTTTTGCCACAAATGATCCACCATTGACATGCTCAATCTCCTGATTCATACTATCCACCAATCAATTGACCAACATGGAGAAACTCATGCAGTAGCCCTTGATATTTTTAAAGCCTTCAACAGAATGTGGCACCGTTCCCTGCTGTCCAAACTCCCTTGCTATGAACCAACATCTTTTGTTATTCTGCTTTCCTAATATCTCAGCAACAGAAAAATAAGAGTAATAGTAATGATGCATATTCCAATTTCCAATTAATGCCGGCATGCCACAGGGATCAGTTCTAGCGCCAACCCTGTTCCTGGTTCATATTAATGATCTCTTATTTGTCACCCACAATCCCATCCATTCATATGCAGATAACTCAACATTTCACAGTTCATTCACACTCAAACACCCATTTACAAGGTCTAATATCTCCAACTCTCAATTCAGTACAGCAATCTCCATAAATCAAGACTTATCTACAATCAATGAATGGGGACAAAACAACCTTGTCTCACTTAATGCTAGTAAAACCAAATATATACAATTTACTTACAGACAGATATTGCCATATTCGAATATTACCTTCAATGCTACTAATATTCTCATCTCCAAAGCATTGAAATTCTCAGTGTCTCACTTAACAGTGCTCTCAGCTGGACCTCTCATGTCAGATCACTTGCTAAAACCACCTCAAAGAAACTTGGATTATTGTACAAAGTCTGTAACCTCTTCACTGACGAGCAGTTAGCTGTAATTTATAAGAGTAATTTGTGCTCTAAGCTTGAATATTGCTCACCCTTGTGGAATGGATGTGGAGAGGTTTCATTAAAACAACTAGACAAAATTCACAACAAAGCTGTTGGAATTATTAAAAACCCTGCTATTACAAATAAACTACCTCCCCTACAAGTAAGAAGGAATGTTGCCTCCCTTACATTATTTTACAGGTATTTTTATGGCAAATGCTCAGACGAAGTTGCATCCATTGTGCCACCTCTCCATGACTTCCCTTGTGCTACATGGGCATCTGGTAGCACTCATGACTGGAATGTCACACAGCATATTACAGAACTTCTGTCTATCAGAATTCTATTATTCCTCGAACTGCATCCCTCTAGAACTCACTTCCCTGGGATTGTTTCCCCCCAGACTTCAACCTACGCTTTTCAAGTCCAACTGTTACAGATATGTTATGAATGGAGGATGCCAGTAATCTGGTGTATGGATTATTTATTTTTTATTCGTTTTCCTTCTTCTATTGTTAAAAAAAAAAAAAATCCTCTTGCAACCATTCTACCCTCCTTGTATGGACTATTTCCTCCTGTCGTTCCCTTCTCCTATTCCATCTCATTTGAACCTTGACTTTCATCATCACCATGTGGTGGTCAGAAAGTCTGCTCCCCCAACCTCTGTATGCTCTTGCATCCATTACACACCTTCTCATTCTATCATCCACACACACATAATCAAGCACTGCCTACCCTTCACTCAGTTCACCACCCACCCTTCTCATCATTTGCCACATATACCTGTGGATCATTTTATGTCTAAAGAGGGTATTGGCTATCACCAACCCCCTACCTGTACAAAGGTCCACTAGAGCACAGCCATTCTCATCCACTTCTGCAGGCACACCCCACTCTCCAACTACTCCATCCAACTTCACATTCCCTACTTTTCCATTCATATCTCCAATCAAAAACACTGCCTCCTCCTTTCAAAGTTTTCCATGCAGGCTTTCCCATTTGTCCAGGACTCTTCTTTCACTCTACTTGCATGCTCTTACATTGGCACATACACAAACACAATCACCCACATTTGTAGTCCAACTTTCAATCTTACCCACACAATCCATGGGCCGACAGACCCACAGTCTCTTATATTCTCTTTCTATCTCTTGCACACAATAATACAAACTCCGTCTTTTGCCCTCTCATTCTCACCTACTCCCGCACATATACCCCATCCATACACCCGTTCTCTAACATTCTCACCTCTCTATTTTGTCTCAAGTAATTCCACATACATCCACTTTTGGTCCTTAGTCGTCACCTGTTGGTCAGTCTTGGTCTGAGGCTTCTTGTTTGTATTTTTAGTTAGTTATTTCTGGGAAGGGGCACTAACCCTCTGCCAACCCACTTGTTGTCACGTACGGAACACGTGTTGGTTGGTTATAAGGTTACCACCCAGCGCTGTGAATGATTTTCTGGTTTACAGAAAATCATTTGGCTTGCCACTCAGTGCAGAGCTACCCCAAAATAGAGTACCGCTACACTAAATGGGTGGATGATGGGTGCCCCCACCTACCACAAATTTTAACGCGAGATAATTCTGGTGCCGCCTTCTGAAGGCGTCTTATCGTCACAAACACTGATCTGAGAAAATGTTTATTAAATTTCTCTCTCAGTGTGGTGCTTCCATTGACATTCAAATACTTCTCACTATTGCCATTCCCATTTCCTAGCCTCTTTCTCAACCATTCCCAGCTTCCTCCTCAACCATTCCAAGCTGATCAGTGTTTGTGGCAATAAGACACCTTCGGAAGGCGGAACTTGAATTATGCTAGTCACGAAGAAGTGCCACGGAAAGGATGTAGAGGCTTAAGCCAGTATTTTAAAACTTTTCCTTCCCTTTTAGATGCATGAGAATAGACATCCTTCGCTGAATTGGTATTAGAAAAAAATCCCTCTCATTCTGAGTGCTTGAAGGGCAAGGTCTTCCCATCAGAGCTGAAATTATTGGAACATGACGGAATCATCTGACCCATCTCTTCAAAAATCTCTTTGCTATTTTTGTGTGTTTTGTAGTTTATTGTCTTAAATATATTTAAAATGTCGATGAAAGGTACTGTACAATTTTATTAATACGATTTACAACGACATACTGACTTTTAAATGCTATTTTTAGCACTTTAGAAGTGTTACCCATGTTGGTTGAGATGTTTAGCCACATATAAACAGAGCAGATGACATACTACCTCCAATATTCATCCAATCTTACATGATCTGACGCTGACAAATCATATACATTAAGGTCAGGGTCACACGAGCATTTTTTTTCAAGAAACATTTTGCTTATTAATTTGCCTGAAAAAGGAAAATCTGCCATAAAGGTCACACAAGTGGTTCGGCTCATGTCTTCCTGCTGGGGAAAAAACAATTGAGCGCCGCCATGAGAGTACATGAGACGCATGTTAACAAGTGATTCTTACATTTACGAATAACAACATTAAAGACAATAATATTCCTCGAATATAATTTATCATCATAATATTATGTCTTGAGGAGTGAACACTGCTGCAGTGTTGGCCAGAATGGCATTCATGACTGAATACAAACCAAGAGTATGGATGTG
>JAGKTI010025957.1:1023-13774 GCA_018397915.1 Birgus latro | reverse complement strand
AGAAAGAGAGAGAGAGAGAGAGAGAGAGAGAGAGAGAGAGAGAGAGATGCTTCTAGGCTTATAACCATTTTTAAAGATACTGAGGGGAAATAAATAAAAAATAAAAGAATTGCTATTTAGCATTCTAACACCACTTTCGTAGACACGTCGAACATTACCCTCTCTCTCTCTCTCTCTCTCTCTCTCTCTCTCTCCACAGTTTCTTATCAGCACCTTCTGCCTTCCTTATATATTTCAGTGTCTCCTTTCTTTAGCGCATCTTTCTCGTTCACGTGTCTCATTTATCCTCATCACTTACTTACCTCCCACCTCCCTCAGAAGCTTGTCTCTCTCACTCTCCTCTCCTTCTCTATTATCCCCCACTGTCCGTCTTAAACCCTCCCACCACATGTCCTCTGTCTGGTACCTACGCTCCTCCTCTGACAGATGCTTCCTTTACCTCAGCTTCCCCTTCACTACACCACTGACCCAAACCTAAGTAGTCAGTCACGGACTGTGAATGAATCTGATCTAAATAAATGTCTTCAAGCGATATTATTACACAGAAGTTTATAAGTACTACTTAATGATCCGATCCAAGTATAATAGAGACTCTCAAATTGTTTGCAGAATTATAGGCAACTGTTGTCAAACGAAAAAAATATAAAATCTTGTTCCGCTTGGTGGTAACATATGGAACTAATTGCATTACAATGTTGTAACTGCGATACAGTGATAAGTTAACAAGTGGCGTGTAAAAATATCCAGATAATATACTCTTGCATAAAACGTTGTCGGCTGCATGAATTTAAAAAAAAAGGAAAAATACAACTTACTGATTTCTTCTCACCCACTTCAAGGAAAATAATGCAACAACGCAACATTGTAATGCATTAAATGTTATTTTCCTTTACCAATTAATGCAATATTGAATAGGATTTTTATTCATCATTACCAATGAAATTTACCACTAGAACTGCTCAGCGGTGCAAAATTGTTCTTGCTTTTTTCTGTCTGCATTTTCTTGAGGTAATAGTGGGCAGGAAGAGCATTTGCTATTTTGCAGCTGAGTCACCGTAAACATACTAGAATTATAATCTTTTTAACGAGCAGCCTCGAAGGTACCAAAAAACCTGTTGCTGTTTCTTTGTACTTGTCTGCAGTTTTTACTAATCTTCATTCCTCCATGTATTAATTCTTCTTCCCTCGCTTATCCATTCCCCCTCTTCCCATATCCTCTTCTAGAAAAGTGTGAGCGTCGGCATAATTCAATTTTAACTTTTCCATCGTCCTCCCTGGCTTATCGTATTTCCTGCACACAGCTTAAATATTCTTCCTGCTGGGTGCTACTTCCTTCTTCCTAATCCTTTTCCACCTCCCAATTTCACCTCCCCCTCCCCTCTCCCCCCCCCCTCTCTCTCTCTCATCATCATATTTTCTTAATCTATCCAACAATTAATTATTATTTGTGCACACAACCGACAACACTTATACAGTCTAACTTAGCTAACAGGCCAGCGGGTGCGAGGGGGGTGAAAATTAGGGAAGGAACAGATTAGATACAGATAAATGAAAGGTGCATGGAAAGGAGGGGAAAAGAAGTGAGGGTGGAGAGATGAACTTGGAGTAGCTGCAGGAAGGAAGTAGGAGGGCAGAGAAGCAATATTACGAGAGTAGCAGAGAAGGGCAGGTAAATTGAAAAGTGGGAGACACAGATGAATGTGAAGAAGGGAGGGAGGATATTAAGGAAAGGAAAGAAATCGAAAGAGTGGGAATAGGGAAGGAGTGGAAGTAGGAAAGGGGTGGCAGTAAGTAAAGATAAAATGGATAGGAGAGGGAGTAGTAAAATGAATGGAGTAAAAAATACAGAGAAGCAAGAATGAGATTAAAGAATGTAATCTCGTGGGGAAAGAGAAAGAAGCATGGAAGGGAAATGCGCCTAGGGAAGGGAAATAGCCTTGAGAAGGGATTTATGCATAAGGAAGCGAACTATGCAGGAACTAAATCGATGAGTGAAGAAGTGGTACTGTTTTTGTTCTCTGTTTATGATACGCACCGAACCCATCGACGAATAAATGAATAAAAGGCAAAACAGACCAAAACAGCTCCGACAACAGAGTAACGATGGAAGAGAGAGGAGTGAATAATAAATGAAACTGAATATGAGATGGTAGGGATAATGAAAAAAAAAGGAATAAAGAAAATACCACAATTAGGTATAAAAGTGAAGAAAGAAACGGATGGGTGTAAAACGGGCGATAAATAAACAACAAAGAACATCAGCCAAGGAACGGAACATAAGAAGAAGAGTCAGAGAAGAAAAATGGTGAAGGAGAGGACCATTAGTAGAGTCATGCGAAGGAAAATATATACACATGGGAGAAAAAATATCAGTAAGCAAGACAGGCAAAGTCAGGCAGAGGAAGCAGAGACAGACAGAGGAAGCAGAAACTGGCTGGGGGGGTACAAGCAGGCAGAGGAGGAAGAGGAGGCAGAGGCAGGCATGGGAGACAGAGATACGCAGGGGAGGCAAAGGCAGACATGACAGACAGGGACAGGACACGCAGGGGAGGCAAAGGCGGACAGTTTAGATGGAGTCAGGCACTGGAGGTAGAGGCAAGCAGGGAAGGCAGAAACAGGCAGTGGAAGCAAAGACAAGTATCGGAGGCAGTGTGGGGAAAGAGTTAGTTGGGATACGAGAAGAATGCAGAAGCAGGCAAACAGGGGGAAGATAGGCAGAAGAAGCAGAGGGAGGAAGGGAAGGCACAAGTAGACAAAGGGAGGAAGGGAAGGCACAAGTAGACAGAGGATGAAGAAGAGTCAGAGGCAGGCAAGGAAGTCACAAGCAGGCAGAGGCAGGCATTGGAGGCACAAGCAGACAGATGAGGCAGAGTCAGGCATGGGAGCTAGAGGAATTCAAAGGGGGCAGAACTGGGAGAGGAAGTAAACATAGGCATGTGAGGCAGGACGGGGAAAGAGGTAGCTGGGAGAGCAAAGGCATCCAGAAGCAGGCAATCAGGGGAGAGACCGACAGGGGAGGCAGAGGCAGTCATGGGAAGCAGGGGTAAGAAGGGAAGGCAAAGGCAGGCGGGGGATACAGAGACAAGGAAGGCAGGCAAAAGATGGAATCACAGGTGAATTGTTGTAGAAACAGTAGTAGTAGTAGTAGTAGTACCACCCTCACTCACAGTATAGGCTAATTACCTCTTTGAAGCCTATTTTTTACAGTTATTAACTTTGTCCACAAATAACAAAGAGACGCGGGAAGCCTGTCACACACCACTTGCTCTCTCCATTATCCTTGGAGCATTAACTCAATTTCCCTAACACATCAGCCGTTACCACACACTGTATATCACAAGCACCATACACCCACTGATCATTTTCATATACACCACCCTATCATACAATTTATAAAAAACATATCAAGCAGTAAATAGGACAATAACTGCCACTAAAAAAACAGCATTCACTTACATACGCACCACCTGCATCGCCAGGTGGTATAGAAGTGCGGCATACAATAACATTTAGGTAAGGAATCTTACAAACACCCCAGATGACACCGTAATGTAAACTTATCATGCATACATACACACGCTCACTGACTGGTCTTTATTATAAAATGTAATTAATAAAAAATCTCTTCATACATACACTGTATAGTCAATCACAGTAGATAAATCAATAATTATATATAATACTTAATAGCACAGTAATAATTTAAATATTATAATACATTAGTAATAAGTGTAATTCTAATTACGGTATCAACAAATTTAGTCATTGTATCCTAGTTTTAAATACACCGTTATTATTACATACAGTAGTAATAAGAGTAATTATATTGTAATTTCAGTATAGTAAATCTATTGTAAACTCTGTGATATTACTCAACCCTCACAAAATTTCTATCACCATCTCGTAATTATTATCAGTACTGTACTATTTAAACCAAGTTTAGCCAATGTGCCTTACTGAAGCAAGGTGCCTTTCATTATCATAACCACCACAACTCACCACAACCACGCATCACACATCATCTGCTGCAACACCAACACACACACTGTCCCAGCATCACATACCTCACCACTCTCACCACTACACCATAACGTCTGAAGACCCAGTGTCACTAAACAACACCAACACACACACACACACACACACACACACACACACACACACACACACTGCCTCTACACCACACACCACACCACTCTCACCCCTACACCGTAGCACCTGAAGGCCCAGTACCACTAAACAAAGCTCTACAGTATTGCACTACAACCATTGGCCACCTATTTAAACATAGGAAAACTCTGAGATGAATGAAAACGATTGTGTCAGGTATCACATGGGGAGATAAGAATGCTTCTTGGATAACGGAACAACCGAAAGCAGAGGTTATAATCACAATATTTTAAAAGCTAGTGATAAAAAGCATATATGAAAAAGGGTAGGTCACATCCTATGTAGAAGAGATAACATGTGGACAACCATGGATAACTGAGTGGCAACCCCGAAATGGAATGAGATGATAGGGCAGATGGTGAAATGAGATTCGTTGTTCTCCTGGGACTGGATGGAATGGACAAACAGCCAATAGGTTAGAGTAGAAAAAAAGATAGGAGAGACCTCTCTCCTGCAGTGTACACGACTGAGGCTGCTGCGCTCCTGCTGCCATTGATAATGATTATTATATCTCGTCAGCTGTGCATAACTATGATGAATGACAGTAGATAACTCAAATGTCATCATTCTAACGATTCATTCGTATACTTATCGCAGATTCTGTACTGCCAGTGTCACTAATAAAGGCCTTAGAATTAGTACTGGATGAAGATTCACCTTAACACACTATCACATTTTACTATCTCATTTCTGCCATTGCTATCATAACGTTGGTCATGTCAATTTTACTTAGCAATGAAACCTCAGTATTCAAGATATGTTAATGATTAAAACGAATTTCATCATACCCATCACGTAGAAGAAGGTTCTCTTTAATACAAACAAATGTGAAAATACAAGAAGAAATTTTAAAAAATAGGAGTAACCACAGAAAGGAAAGAAAAACTAACAGAGATGGGGCAGGAGAGCTGACATAAAGAGTAAATAAAAAAAAGGGAATAGAAACGGAATAAAGATAATGAAGATATAGAAGTGTATAAAGGATAAATGAGACACTGACAGAGATAAGAGAAGAGAAAACGACGAGAAGAGAAGAGACATGGAGAGAAAGAGAGAAGAAAGAGAATCTGGTAGGTCAGGAAGCATTGAGGCGTTAGGCAAACAAATCTAAGACAAAGATGTTGGCATGAAACGGGAGACAGGATGTCAGGCTTACACGGAAGAAAGGCAGATGGTGAAAAGGAAATGACGATAGAGAGAGAGGGGGGGGGGGTGTTACAGGAGATGGGGAAGAAAGGCAGGAGGAAGAAGTCCGAACAAAGAGGGTGGAAAGATTGCAAGAGGACGAAGAAAGGCAGAATATAAGAGAGAACTGGAGGAGAGATTGGATAAATATGATTTAGAGCAGATGGGGGAGGTGGAACGTCTCTGCAAGATATTAACTGAAGAAATATGTGCAGCATGTGAGGTGGTGTGTGGGGTGAAGTGAACACGAAAGGGAGTGCAAGGAACAGCACGGTAGAATGAAGAGGTGAGACAAGCTGTGGCGCAAAGAAGAAAACATATAGTGAGTGATTGGGAGGCAGAGACATGGAAGAAGTTGAGAGACGGAATAGAGAGTTATATGTAGAGATGAAGAGACAGGAAAAAAGAGTAGTATGAGAGTGTTAGGCGAGAGAGGATGTGGAATTTGGAAGGAATCTAAGTGTAAAGCGGAGGGAATGTAAGAAAATGTTCTGCAAAGAGGTAATGATAGATAGACAGAGTGATAATGAAAGTAGAAGAGGAGTAAGAGTTAAATTGGTCGATTGCTAGTGGTGAAGGGAGAAAAGTGAGCAGGTGGAGAGAACACTTTAAGGAACTGTTAAACATAGCCAATAAAAGGAATGCGAGTGTAAGTGGCCTGGGAATGGCTGGGAGGAGGGAGATGAGAAGGGAGGGAGAGATCAGTAGGATGGAAGATGTGAAAACAATGAAGATAGTATGTGGTTAAATGCTGAAGCACGGGGGAAAGATATTAGTAGAACGGATGGGGAGGTTGTACTGATTGGCCTAGGAGGAAGGTATTGTCCTAGAGGATTGGAAGTCAGGTATAAGTATTCCCCTAGGAAAAGGAGAATGGAAAAAAGAAGTGTGTGATAATCATTGGGGCATTTGTCGTCTTAGTATAATGGCAAAAGTAAATGGCAGGGTACTTCTTGAAAGAGCTAGGGAAATACCAGAGGAATTGGTTGAAGAACAGGGAGGTTTTAGGAGGGGAAGTTTTTTTTTTTTTTTTAGATTAGATATTCATCCTAAGGTTTTTAATGGAAAAGTTTCTAGAGATAGGAAAGATGTTGTATGCGCCCTTCATGGATTTGGAAAAAACGTATGACAAAGTGGATAGAAAAGGAATGTGGAAAACATTAAGAATATATGGAGTAAACGGAAAGTTGTTGAATGCTGTGAAGAGTATGTATGGGGGCGCTGAGGCTGCAGTGCGTGTGGATGGCGAACTGAGTGAATTTTTCTATCTCACTGTTGGACTAAAACAGAGATGTGTCATGTCTCCATGGTTGTTCGTTCAGTATATGGATGGAGATACAAGATAGGGCAGTGGATGTTAGACCGGCCCTAATGATAGATGGCATCGTTATGAAACATCCTGTTCTGTTGTTTGCAGATGATACTGTATTGTTAAGCGAAGCCAAAGGGGAACTGCATGGCTTGGTGAATGAGTTTGGGATAGTGTGTAAGAAACGGAATCTAAAGGTGAATGTAGCGAAGAGTAAAGCTGTGGTCTTCAAGAGAAATGAAGTTACTGAATGCACAATGAAGTTGGATGGCGAGGAAATGGAAAATTTGAGTGTATTTAAGAACTGAACAATCATCCAACTCTGTTATCATTGCAGTTAGGCAAAGCAGTGCGTATGTAATTGGTACAAAGCACTAGGATTGGATGAGCATATTATATTGGTGGAAATGTTCATATTACTGTAATATATATATTTGTAATATCCCTCTTTCTACCTGCAAAAATAGGCAACTTTTAAGTACAAATATTATTATGTAAATAATAATATTACTAACTAGAACTGTGTATTAATTAATTCTTTATTAATTACTTTATCCACTACTCTTTAAAAATTCTATCTATATAATCACCTATGAAGTTGCTATATATCATAATCACTACTATTATAGCTACTATTATTTCTTATTATAATAATTTTTAATACTACTACTATTATTACTATTACTACTGTTTGTTCTTATTTTTGAAACCACGTATTATAATATTATGTAATATCAGTAATATGAATACAGCATACAATATAACCTTCGTCTATGACCAAATAATCCGCACCACTGTACCATACATGCAGTATATAAATATCCTTTTTTCTGGTTGTAACTATGTCTCTTTTATGGACGGAAAAAAAGTTATTATTATTATTATTATTGCTGTTGTTGTTGTTGTTGTTGTTATATTATTATTATTATTATTATTATTATTATTATTATTATTATTATTATTATTATTATTATTATTATTATTATTATCATTATCATTTTCATTATTATTAGAACCACAACTACCAACACACTGCTTTTTGCCGATTTTTTTTTTTTTTTTTGCGTTAAGGGAATGACACGTTAATGTTCTCCGTATGCAGTGGAATAAACAGATAAATTATAGTACTTAGTCTTATTGCTTTCTCGTTCTTCCAGCAGTCTGTTTACAAGTTCTAGCTTTTCAGTTACTTCTTTCTATCGCATATTCACGTTATTATCTTCCATTACCATTCCCTCTTCCGCATCTTATTCCTTTATGTTCATCGTCTTGCCTTCCACTTCCGCGTCTCCTCATCATCCAACCCATTCCTTTACTCAGTTTTCCCTCATCCTCCTCATAACCTCCTTTCATCCCTTCTTCCCCTGTTTCTCCCAAACCCCACTCTTTATTATCTTCTCATTCCACACGATCTATTATTCACTGAGGCAAAAATAATGCAATAAAAAATTATCTTCATCAGTATGCATTATTCATTACATGATAACTGTACTTGCCACGGGCCTTATTCCTATATTCTCAAGAAGTAAGTGGGAATTATGATACCGTGAAGACTTAACCAAAATATATAAAAAAAACGCAATAATGAACAACTCAGTGTAAGTGGATATTACCTGTACATTCGTTTTTTTTATAATCGTCATTATCGCAAACAGGTCCTGGTTACCGAATAATAAATGGGATGGGTAGGGTCAAGATACAGGGAAAAAAAAAAAAAAAAAGAGAGCTCACAAGAAATGCAACAGTCGCACCCACTGGTTGGTCTAAGGCCCGAACAAGATCCTGCAATGTGACCCTGGCCTTGGACATATTGCTCTCTATTTTGAGTTACTTCATTCCTGACTGCCGTTTAACCCTTCCGTTAAGTTTGGTCGAAACCAGAAAATTTCGTTTGAGACCTTTACTTTTGACATTTCTCTGTGATATTAACCTTTGAGTGATCGTTCTCAGAGTCGAAATCCTTTACCTCTCCCTTACAGTGAGACCATCTGCAGTCTGACTGAAGTTGACCGTGCAATGTGACCTTGATCTTAGACTTATTGTCCTTAAAAACAGTAACTAAGTTCCTTGTCTGATCCTCAGTACTTCCGTCATTATTAGCCCAAACAGGTCAAAATTGCTTTAACCAAAATGCTGGTTCACAGACAGGAGGGTCGAACTCTGAACTCTGATTGTTATTTTGAATTTTTTTACCATTCAAAAAATAATGGCCCTTCTTTCTTGCACAAACATCAATCCTTCCAACAAGTGTTTTTTAAATCAGATATAAACTATTGAAACTGACATTTCAAGGTCAACAATTGGCAATCCTGTCACCTTGACCTCTGACCTAATGTTCTCAGAAATAATAGTTCAACCCTTTGACTGTCCATCATGCATATATGATATTGGATAAAAACCTTCAGAGTTATTTTGTTCACACACACACACACACACACACACACACAAGGTGGAAGCCACTATTGCCTGCAATGTCCACTTGTCTCTGATTTAATACCACACGGACTCACATTAGTGGACACTTGTAAACATTCATTGGATGATGATAATCTAGATGTTATTCTCATGCGTCATCCACACTTTGGTGGGTGTTAATTTGTTTTAGCTAGACAGCGTGTCCTGCGTGGCACGAGTTCCCTTGTACTCACCTTACATATGCCCACATGGCACTGTAATAGGTTTGTCGCCTACGGGCGTAATAAATTAATCAAATCAACACAAGGTGGAAAAACCATCATCACAGTGCCCAGCGAAACTGTGCCATAGAGCCACGTCTCCATTCATTAGAGCACCTTGAATCCCGGTAAAAAAAAAAAAAAAAAAACTGCTGATTATATTATAAAAATTATGATCTTATAAATTTTGAATGTGCTAATTTCAGAAGTAATGTCAAAATTCTTGTAGAACGTTAGTTTATTTAATAAAACATCAGTAAAAAATAGTGCAATATAATATAATCAGTTCTGTTACCTGGTGAACTTCCTTTCTTTTGAGATACAAGAGTAACTGATGTAGACACAATCTTGTTCTAAGCAGAGGCAGCAGTCTTCCTTTAATACCTTTTTTCCATCGTGTGATGTTCTGATGGAAACTTTCTGTGTTCCTCACTTACTGTTTCATGGTTTTCAGGAAAACAGTCGACATGACTATGTAGGAAATGAAACCTGACATTCATATACCCAGTGTTGACCCGTGGCTCTAATGTCCCATAAACATAAACCAAGAAATTTTTGTAGCCATCTTGCTGTCCCTGAAACATTGACAACACTTTTATGTGGCTGCAAATGATTCATCTGTGTTATCGTATTCAGTGTTTTTCATATATTTTTTATTTTTATCATAACTTTCCTTAAGATGAGTTGAATGCCCAAGTGGAAATGAAACAAATGTATTTCTATCACGCAAAAAAACACACTTAAGACTTCTTTTTGAGCTATCAATAGACAGCTTTCTTTCATCTGGCTGATATTCACTGCAATCCATTGCTTCCAGAAGACTCTGGCTGTCATAATACAAATTCATCCTCTGTTTTGAAAACAAAAGCAGTTAATCCTTTTCCTAGATTCTGAAGAAAGAAAATGTTTCTGGAGCTAGCAGGCTTTCCCTTCAATCTTGACTCCAACAATTCAGCAGATTCCTTTGGTAAATCAAGATCATCTTGCAATAATTCGCTGGTTTCAGCCTGACTAAGCAACTGTGCTGCTGTAAGGTTAGGAAGTTGAAATCACAATCCTCATCATCAATTTTTTTCAGACAGACATTGATCAGCTTCATCTTCGAAACAGTATAGAGTAATGAAGACTGGAACAGGCCTTCCAGTCTTCATTTAGGAGAAGGATAGATGTTCTGGCTGATAGGAGGTCAGGATTTTGCGTTAGTTTGAATCCCGAAATATCGACAAGGCAGATATAGCCAATATCGATATAATTTTACGGATCCATCCTGACAACTGGAATTTCAAAACCTAAGCTAACAGGTCTGTTGCTTTTGGCTTTCCGTTGAACTCCTCTGGTCTACTGTTTCTGGTTTTTAACACAAGAAACATGCATGATATACTTTTCTTACATAAATTTGATATATCTGTCTGCTGCTTTGGTGAAGTAAAACATCCACAGACATCTGCGTCAAGTTTACGCTTTATTCGATTAGCTGCCATAATTACAACCTGAAAAAATAATGAGTTATGCAGTAACACAGAGTTAGCTAAGCCACTAGGGCAGTTAACAATAACTGAACAAAATTTGTAAGAAAAATAAATATGATAGAGATAACATATGCACATATGCATAATATAATATATATAAAGATATACTGAATAGTATAACAATCAACACAAAACATTACAGAAATTACAGAAATAGAAATAAAAATAATTATGTGCAAATACGAAAATCATGCAGCAAATTAGTGCTTTTCAAATAAAATATGACATATTTTTTTACCAAATGTCACGTGCTGGTGAAAAATGAAGCAATTTTCACAATCAATGCTTTCTAATTATCTTGATTTAAATGCCAGTTCTTAGTCATTAAAACTGATGCAGGCAGTGATTTATTAAAGCTTTCTAAACTCTCCGATTTCTTGGATAAATGCATCTGTTAGGAACGTTTCCATCATTTTTGCATGTGTCTAGTTTTAGGTATAACTATGGGCTTTCTTAGTCCGTTACCAAAGTCCTGTAATCTATGCATATTGTAAAACAGGGAATGTTATTGTGCTTGAACAGACAAACTTACTCGTCAAAAAAAAAAAATAATAATAACTGCCAACACTGGTCACAATTTTCGAGACAGAAAGTTTACCCAGCCATCCTTCTGCCAGCCCCAGACTCATGTTGACTGTGAAAGTAAATTACTTCCCATTCGGGCGCAACTTGGGTGACAGTTTCGACATGTAAGATCCTATCCTGCTGCAATCACCTACCGAGCGACTTGCAATTCCTCAGTCCAGCCAAGCCTACAATTCGAACCCGCCCAGAATCAAGCGTGGCCATGTCCCCGAGCCTGCTGCGTATCGCCAACCAGTCTTAATTAAATTTGGCACGGGCGCATGCACGGCTGTTTGGAAGTGCTCTTTAAGGCATAGAGATGGCTGCTGGGGATAGACGGGAGGGGGAAGAAGAGGAATGGAAAAGAGCGTTGGGGATGAGAACAGCAACAATGCTAGGGTGGGGAGGCATGATGGAAATGGAGAGGGAGATAATTGTGGAGGGGGGGTGGGTGTTTGAATGAATGGTGAGGACGGTGAAGGAGAGTAGCAGAAAAGGAAAAGAATACTGAGGTAGGAGAGGAGTGCTGGATATAGAGAAGTAGACAGCTGATGGAAGTAGGAATTTCTTTTATTCCCGGAACTGCATCTCTTTCGAACTCGCTTCCCCAGAGTGTTTTCCTTCCAAACTTCAACCTACGGCTGTTCACGTTCAACTGTTACGGATTTTTTTTTTTTTTTAATGAAGGGCACCTGTAATCTGGTCTATGGATTATTTTTCTACATTTGTTTTTCGTTCTTCTTTTCTCTTATTGAAAAAAAAATGTTGTGAGGATGGACAGAGAGATGGGGCTATGGAAAGGAACTTGGACGAGCTATCGGAAGTGAAAGAGTGGTAGCCAGAGGGAGGAAAAATATCTGAATGTAGAGGAGGGAATGGGGACTATTGAGAGCAGAGATGTAGCGGAGATGGGGAGATGAGGACATACAGGGAAGACAGGATGGGAAGGCAACGAGTGACAGGGAGCAGAGTTGAGTGGGGAGGGGTGAGTAATTGGTAGGGAACAGAGCTGGGAGAGACGAGAGCGGGAAAGAATACTGGAATGTTAAGGGATGATGGAGAACGTGTGCAGGGTGGAGAGGGGGAGAGAGAGAGAGAAGTGAGGCAAAACCCGTTTCGGGATAGGGGCGGAAAAGCAGGAAAATATTGGAGGATGGAAGAAGCACTGCAGATCAAGTAGGTAGGGTACAGGAGGGGGCGAGGATGGCAGCGAGTGGCTCAGGACCAAGAAATCGTAGGCAGCGAGGATAATGTAGAATTAAGCGAGGAGAGAGAGAGAGAGAGAGAGAGAGAGAGAGAGAGAGAGAGAGAGAGAGAGA
>JAGKTI010025955.1:0-13774 GCA_018397915.1 Birgus latro | reverse complement strand
CTCTGTCTGCCTGGGGAGTAAACTGTTAGGCTACGGTAAGATACATCACAAAGCTAAAATAAAATAAATAACATAATAATCTTTGACCCATATCCCCACCCTGAAAAAAAAATAGAAAGGAAATAAATGCACTACACTGCTTTGGGGATGACTATATTTTCATTGTATGCAAAAGATCCTGTGTTTTTATTGCCGTTTCTCAGGATGAACTAGATTAACCTGCCCAGTCCCGACCGATTTTTTACCCAGCACACCCTCAGAACCCGACAGATTTTCAGCTTTTTTGGGGGGGGGGGCTCAAAGCTCCGCTTTTGGTGAGAAACATCGAAAATTCATAGAGAAATCGCCCTCCTGAGCTTACAAATGTTGCTACAGGTGTCAGTCAGCCTTACCTTTTATTCTCTCTCAGAGTACATGGCTTCAAAGAAAGCGAACTGTGGGAGGGTTAACTAACTCAAGCCTCTTTAAATTACGTATTTATTTATTTATTTGGTATGAATTTATGTGTAGTACAAGTCTGCATTGGTTTTCACACAATAATATAGGCGATATAAGCATTGCTCACTCACCAAAAACACCAGCATATGGTACATTCTTTTATGACATTACCACCTCATAACTTCTGTTTGTTTCTCCCTCTAGCTTCTTTGTTTCTTTGTCCTCCACCTTAGGAATCACTTTCACCATGAATTTCGTCATTGGACAGACACTGGGGCAACATGTCTTTACTGGCCAGGTTACTGCTAACAGGTGAACTGCCGAGTGTGGGGGGGAGGGGGGTCAGACGGGGCCAGGCAGTATCCCCACTTGGCAGCAGGTAGAGGAAGGTCTCCCACATATGCCTACCAAAAATCACCCGCGAATCTTGACAAATGTGCAAACGACGGGCCTTGCAAATGACTGATGTACGATGCACGTCTGTGGGTCTGAGCGTGAAAAAAAGTGGTGACGTGCATCGTACGTCGGTGGGACTGGGCGGGTTAGACTAGTTTGATTGTTTCCAGGATAAAATTAGGTTAGTTTAACCCGCCCAGTCCCGACCGTTTTTTTACTCAGCCTACCCCCAGGTTCCGACCGATTTTTGACTTTTTGTTTTTTTGGCTGTAACCTTCGCTTTTGGTGAGAAATATCGAAAATTCATAGTGAAATCGCGATCCTGAGGTAAAAAAACGTTGATACAGGTGTTACTCAACTTTACGTTTTCCTTCTTTTTCAGGGAACCTAGCTAAAAAAAAAACGAACTATGGAAGGGCTAACTAATTCAAGCCACTTTAAATTATGTATTTATTTCATTTATTTGGTATGAATTTATGTGTAGTAAAAGTCTATATTGGTTTTCACACAATAATGTAGGCGTTTATAAGCATTGCTCACTCACCAAGACCCCAGTATATGGCACCTCCCTTTACGACACTACCACCTCATCACTTCTGTTTGTTTCTACCTCTAGCTTCTTTGTTTCTTTGTCCTCCACCTCAGGAATCACTTTCACCGTGAATTTCGTCATTGGAGAGACCGTGGGCAACATACCTTTACTGGCTTGGTTACTGCTAACAGGTGAATTGCCTATTGTGGGGGGGACGGGGAGGAAGAGGGGGTTAGGAGGGGCGTGGCAGTATTCCCGCTTGACATCAGGTAGAGGAAGGTCTCCCACATATGCCTACCAAAAATCACCCGCGAATGTTGAAAAGTGTGCACACAATGGGCCTTGCAATTGTGTGACATACGATGCATGTCATTGGGTATGTCCACGGAAAAAAGTAGCGACATGCATCGTACGTCGCTGGGACTCGGCGGGTTAAGATAGATGTAGATTTAGGTTAGATCTGGTTATACAGGTTAAGGTGATGTTAGGATTAGGTTAAGTAGGTGAAATGATTTGAGGTTAGGACTGCGTTGTTAGGTTTGCTTCAGGTCAGATTAGCCCGAGGAATCCCATCAATGTATGGGTACGTCGCGATGTTTTGACACAGCTACATCCATCGACGTACAGGTGCGTCGTGCAATTGCAAGGGTCATAATTTGCACAATTTTTAAGTTTCATGGGTGATTTTGGGTAAGCATATGTGGGAGACCTTCCTCTACCTGCTGTCAAGCGGGGAAACTGCCTGGCCCCACCTAACCCCTCCTCCCCCCTTCCCCCTACACTGGGCAATTCACCTGTTAGCAGTAAGCTGGCCAGTAAAGGTATGTTGCCCCACGGTCTCTATAATGACGAAATTCATGGTGAAAGTGATTCCTGAGGTGGAGGTCGAAGAAATAAAGCTAGAACAAGAAACAAACAGAAGTGATGAGGTGGTAATGTCATAAAGGAAGGTGCCATATTTGGATGCGTTTGGTGACTGAACAATGCTTCTATTGCCTATATAAATGTGTGAAAACCAATATAGTCTGTTACTACACATATATTCGTACCAAATACATAAATAAATACATAATTGAAAGTGGCTTGAATTAGCTAACCCTTCCACGGTTCGTTTTCTTTAGCCAAGTACCCTGAAAAAGAAGGAAAACGTAAGGTTGCGTGACACCTGCATCAACATTTTTAAGCACAGGATCGCGATTTCTCTATAAATTTTCGACGTTTCTCATCAAAAGTGAAGGTTTGAGCCAATATAAAAAAAAAAAAAATGCTAGGGATTTTGCGGTATCGTAGGTTGGAAATCGGTCGGGAGGTGACGGGTTAGGGTAGGTTATATTAATGAAAGGGTAGCTTAGGTCAGGTTAGGTTAGTGAAAACCAGTAATGAATTAGTGTACTAGCTGTATCCATATTTTTGCTTTCAAATACAAGTATTAACTATAATTTTTATTATCTCATTATCTTATCTACTTGGAGTGAATGTGTATATATTTTACTTACATCAGACTTATTGTAACATAGCTAACATTCACATAGCAACATAGCACCACATAGCTTGCCTCATAGGCATCAGCATCGAACCTTCGATTGTATAGTCAACTTCATTCCCACACCCCACTGCGAGCTTAGAGCCGGCATTATAGCCAGGGAGTGAGGATAGTGAGACGTACTCCTCTGTCACTCATTTATACGGTGTAAGCACTTGTACCTAACTATAATATTGTTCGAATGGTGAAATCTTTATTTTACTATTCCAGACTTTATTTAACCTCCAAGTCAGTAATTAATACACAGTTTGGAAGATATACCAATACATCAGTGTGCTATGAGTAAATAAGGAAGGAGAAGGAAATAAGGGAAATTGTCATCAAGCGATACAGTGTGATTCATCGCCAGCCAGCTACCACAAACATCGAGAGGACATCCCATAGACATCGCAGTTACTCAACTCCACAACAAATGTGCTAGGCCTGATCAGTTGTGTCTAGTACATAAATTGGCGTGCAGTGGTGTTCCTATGTGCCTCAACAGTTTCATCTTCGTCAGTGTGTCGTCTTGTGAGTTTCCGGCTTTCACACACCATTGTTACACTCCCTCCTCCCATTCCTATCCCATTATCTCCCTGGCTCTGTGGTGTCCATATTTCTAATGAGTCTTTTATGATTCATTTGCCACCGCATTCCCGCATTCTTACTATCACCACTCAACTATCACCCAACCCCTTTGGGCTCAGCGCTTGGTCAGAAAGTAGTAACCCCTTTGGGCTCAGCGCTTGGTCAGAAAGTAGTGGCGCCTCTTACAAAACTTCTCAGCTGCGGGCAATGGCTCTGGGATGCAATGACATCTAAGAAGATTCTCAACTAGCGGCTGGATGCGTCACGTGGAGAGCGTCTGGGTAGAGCGTATTCAGGATTCTTCACGGCTGGGCGTGTTGCGAGCGGATTCACAACTCTTCTCAGCGCCTGGCGAGTGCATTCCTGCCGGTGTGGTGTCTCGTTCCTTCTTCAACATCCTGCATCGATTCTTCTAAAAGGGTGTGCGAGGGCTCGTGGATCTTCAGTCTTCAATCAACCCCTCTACTGTATAGTTAGTTAGTAATACTATCTGAGGTAAGGTTGGTGGAACACAAGTGCTGAAATACATATTTCACATGTGGTATGTGTGAGATTTATATATATATATATATTTTTTATGTGTCCGACTTTGGGCATAGGGTTCACAGCCTGCTATCAAGGCCCAGTCGTCCTCCTACAATCTACATGTCACCACTTCGGCGCTTAACACCCACCGTCCATATTGAATACATGCTAGGGCTGTCTCATACAGGACTGGTGTATTGGTATTAGCGGGGTCATTTTTACGACATGTCGGCGGGTCTTCTGGTAGATCAGTAAAGAATGATTTAATGAAATTCAAATCCTTAAATTGTTCCCTGCATCAGCGAGGATTCGAATGCACATAACTTGTGTATAATTTGTCATATGTGAACCGCATATATCCATGTTCATTTGACAGTTTGTTAGTGTTCTGTTGCATGTTACCTTTCAGTAAAAAGCCCTTGCGTGTCAAGGATGAGGATAGTAGTCATAGCTCAGTCACATTCCGTTCCGAGCCAACGTTAAATCCGGGCGAGTCCAGTTCAAGCGAGTCACTCCGCAACTCCCCCGTTTTCTTTAGCAAGCCGACTATCGGGATTTCCTCTGATAGTGACGGTGGGGAGACTAAACAATTCTCAGATCAGTCACTTAGTCCAACTGTGAAGACAAATTTACCTTTCTCACCTAGTTCTACACGTAGTGGTAAAGTATATAACCCTTCCATTACCCAATTTAGCATCAAGAATCAAACTAGTAACGCTACTTCTACTGGTACACAGGCTTCTCTTTTGCAGGGTTTAACTGTACTTCAAGACAATGTACTGATACGAATATGGGATGGCACTGATCCTACGTGGAATGTGTATGTATTTGTGCGCCAGATGAAAGATGAGATAGGTAGAAGGCAGTTTGCATCAGAGAGTGATAAATTAAAATTTATACATGGTAGAATTTCACAGACCACAGACACTCCAGCTGGCCTTCTCATGGAAGATCATTTTTACTGTACCTGTGATAATGCAGACGACTTCCTGGCAGAACTTGTGGCCGACATGGGCTCTATGTCATTCGCTGGGGGTGATGTTATGGCCTTGCCTAGGGCTTTACATGATACCCACATGAAGGCAGCTTCCATAGATTATAGGCAAGCTGCTTGCTTTGCTCAGAATGTTAAACTTTCTTTAGAGCAAGCATTCGGTAATTCAAGGTGGTTGAATGCTGCCAAGGATGCAATACCCCTAGATAAATTCTTTTCCTTGCTTACCTTTGGTTGCTACTTCCAGGTGTTGACACAAAGACAACAGAGCATTGTAAAGCAGTTAGAATTCACACCTGCACAAACCCTACATGACTTCAATCGTTAGATGCGAATGAAGCTGCAGTCGCAACCTGAGGCATTCCCTGTGGCCTCAGCCGTGTCTACTCAGGGGCAGCGACGCGCAGAAAAACCCAAGAAGGACAGGAAGCCAGAGAAGCCCATGTCTGCAACAGATACTAACACTTCTGATCCCTCAAGTAAGTGTTCTTATTGTCACAGGGGCATTCATCCCTTGTTAAACTGCTTCAAAATGCAAAAGGACATGAAGGACTCTCTGAGTCCTCAACCTGATGCAAATGCGGGCCCTCCTGCACAGGGCACATCATCAGCAGCAGTACCCAACCGGCGTAAGAAGTGGTGTCGTCACCACAAGTCCCATGGGCACTGGAAGAGCGAGTGTCGTTCTCCCCCCGGGACAAAATCAGGTTGCTAGTACCCAAAGCACAGCTCCGTCGTTGAGGGAAGCCCAGCAGCCTCAAACCGCCAACCAGGGGCAGATTCTGATTATAGAGTCAAATCAGCTACTGTGGGAACTGCTGTAGCGAATGTAGGGCCAGGACTAAATGCTATGTCATTGGAAGTCTGTCATGAGTCTTGTACAATGTCCCTACTTCTTGACACTGACTCTTGTGTCAGCATAATTGCAAAGGTCTCACTTCAACAAAATGAGCAACACCTGGCAAAAACTTTCTCTCATCACCTTCCACCACTTGGTTTAATGGGACTTAATTGGGCACACTTAAATGCTACAGGTGTGGTTACCTTGCCCTTCCAGTTTGCTAGAGACACACAACCAGTTGAAGCTCAGTTTTATGTGGTTCCGGCATTTGCTCTTTCTTCAGATGGATTGTTAGGATTGCCTCCTCTAGTGAGCATAGGATAGATATTGTAACTAGTTCCAACTCAATTGTGTATAGAAATAGGCACTACACAGCCCCGTCGGAGTCCTTGCCATTGCTTCATGCACCTTCTACAGTGAATAGAGCTTACCCCACATTAGCTGCTAGTGACATTAACCCTATGCAGACTACCACTGAATCTCTCACTTTGTCTAATGAAGTATCATCTGTGGGTAATGATGACTTAGTTGTACTTACAGCTCCTTCTTCAACTTCTTCTTCTGCCACTTTAAGTGAGGTCATGGCAAATGCACATGAGGCCAATGTGGTGGTGACTGACTGCAAGCAGTTGCAACCAGATGAGCTAACTCGTGTGACGGTTCGTTTGCCTGGCGTGAAAGAGAGAGTGGATGCTATCAGTTTGCCTGAGACTGTGCGTGTGAAAGGAATTTCCCTTGAGTCATCATTAACCATCATTTCCAAGAATGGTCAAACTGATGTTTTGGTTCATAACCGAACGAAAGTTAAACCCGGGAGTCTGCTTGGGAAAGTGTCTTGTATACCCTTCCACTGTTACTGAAGAAACATTGCCCTCCGTAGAGGTTGTGGCTGGCCTGACACCAGCCCAGGATCAACCATCATCTAATGAGTCCTTTCCTCAGAAGGCTCGGTCTCAAATGAACCAGATTGATTTTCCCGATTTTCTGACTCAGTTATTGCAGATCCTTGAACAGAATGGGGGAGCCATAGCTCTAGCAGGTGAGTCTTTAGGACACATCAGTGTGGCTCATCATCACATCGCCTTGAAGCCAGGTACTAATCCTATTTATGTGCCTGCATATCGTCTTCCCCATTCTCAGAGGCAGGTGGCTGACAAGTTGGTTAAGGAGATGATTGAGTCAGGCATAGTCCGAGATTCGACTTCTCCTTGGAATTCACCACTGTTTCTGGTGCCAAAGAAGGATGGTACCATGAGACCTGTTATAGATTACCGCCGCCTGAATGCGGAGACGATCCCAGATCGTTATCCTCTACCTCATTTGACAGATCTGTTGCAGAGTCTGGAAGAGAATAACAAAATGTTCTCCTCTTTGGATCTTCTCTCGGGATACTGGCAAGTCCCTCGGCATGCGGACCCTTGCCCTCTTACAGCATTCACCACTCCTGATGGGCATTACGAGTTTGTAAGGTTACCCTTTGACCTTCGTAATGCACCTTTGTGCTTTCAGAGGTTAATCAGTGAAGTATTTAGGGGACTCTTGGGGAACACAGTGTTTGCCTACTTAGATGATGTAATGGTCGTTAGCAAGGATGTGCCTGAACATCTGAGGAAGCTCCAACAAGTCTTTGCCAGACCCCAAGAGGCTGATTTAAAGGTTAAGTTTTCGAAGTGTAGGTTTTTGAAGAAGGAACGGTCTTTCCTGGGTCATGTTGTTGATGCCAGAGGTATTCGGATGGCTGATGACAAAGTCGCAGCTATCCAAGACTTTCCTGCACCTACCTCAGTCACAGCACTGCACAGCTTCCTCGGATTGTCAGGGTACTATCGAAGGTTCATACGGGGGTATGCAAACATGGCCTCTCCTCTCACGCGATTATTAAAGAAGGAGGCTCCCTTTGTCTGGGGAGCTGATCAGGAGAGAGCCTTCACTGATTTAAAGGCAGCATTGATCTCTGCACCTATCTTATCCTTCCCAGACTTCAGCAAGCCATTCACTGTCTTTACTGATGCATCTGGTACAGGTCTTGGAGCTGTTCTAACCAATGTGATGAATCTGGAATATACAAGCCACTAGCTTATGCAAGTAGAGTTCCTAATGATGCTGAAACACGGTACTCTGTGACACATTTTGAAGCCTTTAGGTGTCGAATGGGCTCTTAAACACTTCCGTGATCTCATCTTTGGTTATGACATTACAGTTTACACGGATCACAAGGCCCTTACTGATCTCTTCAAGGGTCGCAATCTGTCTGGCAGACTAGCGAGGTGGTTCTTGATCATTCAGGACTACCATCCTGACATACGATATCTACCTGGAAAGGTGAATGTCGTGGCTGATGCACTGTCATGGAATGTTCCTGTTGCTGCAGCTGTGGCAGACATCATTCTGTCCACTCTCTCTCTAGACAGGATTCGATCTGCTCAACGGAGTGATTCGAAGTGGTCTCGTGTTGTGGGTGCTCTTGAGTCAGGCGATCCACTTACTGATAGGGATGTTCCTGGCTCGTTGTCTGATTATGACTTGAAAGATGGTGTCTTAGTGCGACATTTGGATTCCAATGTCACTCAAGTCGTGGTTCCTTCTGAGAAGATTCAGGATGTGTTGGTTCTTGAACATGACTCTCCCCATGTTGGTCATCCTGGATGAAGCGTTGTTTGCTGCATGCTCGTAGACATTTCTACTGGCCTACCATGCACTCCGACATTAACCCGCCGAGTCCCATCGACGTACGATGTACGTCGCTACTTGTTCCCGCGGACAGACCCAATGACGTACACTGTACGTCACGCAATTGCAAGGCCCATTGTTTGCACATTTTTCAACATTCGCGGGTGATTTTTGGTAGGATTATGTGGGAGACCTTCCTCTACCTGCTGTCAAGCGGGGTTACTGCCTGGCCCCTCCTAACCCCCCTTTTCCCCCCTCCCCCCCACACTGGGCAATACACCTGTTAGCAGTAACCCAGCCAGTAAAGGTATGTTGCCCCACGGTCTCTCTAATGACGAAATTCACGGTGAAAGTGATTCCTGAGGTGGAGGACAAAGAAACAAAGAAGCTAGAGGTAGAAACAAACAGAAGTGATGAGGTGGTACTGTCGTAAAGCAAGGTGCCATATACTGGGGTTTTGGGTAAGTGAACAATGCTTTTAAACGCCTATATTATTGTGTGAAAACAATTATAGACTTTTACTACACATAAATTAGTACCAAATAAATGAAATAAATACGTAATTTAAAGTGGTTTGAATTAGTCAGCCCTTCCATAGTTCGTTTTCCTAGCCAGGTACCCTGAAAAAGAAGGGAAATGTAAGGTTGAGTGACACCTGTATCAACATTTTTTTACCTCAGGATCGCGATTTCACTATGAATTTTCGATGTTTCTCACCAAAAGCGAAGGTTTCATTCAAAAAACAAAAAGTCGAAAATCGGTCGGGATATGGAGGTAGGCTGAGTAAAAAACCGGTCGGGTCTCGGCAGGTTAAAGCCCACATTCAACGCTGTTTGTCATGTGCTCAGCATAAGGGCTCGACTGGACCTCCCGCACCATTGCTGTCGTGTCCAACACATGCTAAACCATGGGACACAGTTGGCATTGACACTCTCAGGCTCCCTTGTAGTAATAGTGGCATGGAATACTTATTGATGTGTGTAGATCACTTCAGTAGGTATGTAATTTTAGCTCCACTGCCGGACAAATCTGCATTCTCTGTGGCCCGTGCTCTGGTTAGGTATCTGTTTCACCAATTCACGACTCCAAAGGTCTTGCTGTTTGATAATGGTACGGAGTTTCGAAATGAATTGGTGAGTAAGATTTGCTCCCAGTTCAACATTGCCCAGACTTATGTGGTGGCCCATCATCCTGCTTCTAATGGCTTAGTAGAAAGAGCTAACAGGAAGAGTCTGGAGGCTCTTCGTCATGTGGTTCAAGGTTGCCACTCGTCTTGGGATGAATGGATTCCTCAGATAGCCTCCGCAATCAACAGTTCCATTAATGCGTCCATAGCAGAGTCACCTCATATTGTTCTGTTTGGTGAGGACAAGCGGCTTCCATATACTCTTCTTCTGCAGAGACCCAGTCCTGTGAATAATGTTGATGATTATGCTAAGTTTCATTTAGCCGTTAGTAAGGACATCTTTGGTAGGGTTCGTAATACCTTGGATGCCTCTCGTCAGTTGATGGTAAATCGCCAGCACCAACATGTGCAGCCAAGTAATATGGTTAGCGGTGATTTGGTCTTCGTGGCTGAGCCGGACCGCTCTTCTAAGCTCTCTCCACGTTTCTCGGGCCCACTACGTGTCATTCAGGAGGAGCTTAGTAACAAGTTGCGTGTTTGGGAGTTGCATTCCGGTGCTGAGCGAGTTGTGCACACTGACAATTGTAAGAAAGTTTGCGGTGATTTCACTGTTCCTTCGGCGGACACTGATTCCTCCTACCGATATCCTTCAAATCCTCCTCGGTCGTCACCTAGTGTTGATGATTACAGGAGTAAGCAACATTCCGCCCCTCACCGTGTGTAAATCATTCTTATGTATCTACATTGTATTATTCAATTGTACTCCTTTTGCAGAAAGTCATGGTAACTACACTTCTCTGCCTTGGACTTCTGGTGTTGGCCATGGGGTTCCCTGTTCCCAGTGTGGTGCGTCCTGGTGCGCTTGTAGCTCCAGAAGGTTCCGTTCTGATTGTGGAGGATGTGGTCAATGTCAAATTCGACATATCCCCCATGGGCCAGGTCTCAGCGCCGATGCCTACCCTGGTTCAGCATTTAGATGGTTTGAGAGGGTTCTTTCAACCCTTTCTCACCATGGACTCCAAAAACATTAGTGCCCTGGATCCAGCACTAGCCATGTCTCTCCATCTAGCAGTTGAGAGGATGAACACACTTCGTGACCGAATCCTTGACCTGTCCAACCAGTTCCCCACCAACTCCCTCCATGCGGGCCATAAATCTGCATCCTTCCGTCAACGTCGAGGACTATTCGACCTTGGAGGACTGGTACTCAACAAGCTCTTCGGCACTGCTCAGGCGTCAGATGTGTCTGCATTAGGCAAGAGACTGAATGTGATAGCTCAGGTAGTCGAATCACAGAATAGGCTTCTTACATATGAACATGCTGAGTTTGTGAAATTTAGGACTCACCTTAACACTGTTGTCGATCGTACTAACATACTAACAACATGTTTTCATAACCTCGGATCTCAGGTTTCTTGTGGCAGATGATTATATGTCTGTTGTGCGCGCTAGCCAAAGAGTATTGAACTCCTGTAAGTCAAGTTATTTGCACGTTCATGTTTGTCCTGCTTACTTGTTTGCTCTGTTGCCATCAAAGTCAACACCTTGTGAACTAGCTGTATTGCGGAATCACTCGGACCTGATCCATAAATTCTGTCAGTTTGAACCTGTGAGTCCTGAATGGCCAGTCCACCATGCGCACATTGGTGGTAATCAGTTCTTCTACTTCAGAGAACCCGCGAGCGTTACACTATTGCGTTCTCACCATAGTAACAATGTCATTGCGGAAGGCTACTATGTTGCTCCTGATTCATGCGAAGTTCGCTTATCAGCGATCTCTACCCTTCCTAACAGGCAACATCTAGGTTTTCAGGCAGTTCTATCCAGTTCTTTGGTTCCACTGTCCTCGTCCATTGATGTTCATTCTGAAAATCTAACAGTGGTGTCTGAGCGTTTGATGGTGTTGTCCTACTTGAATGACAGTGATGTCTTTATGTCCTCTGTCCCATCACTCATACACCCTCATGTGTTGTACCCTACGATTTCTCTCCCTGTCGTGGTGTTACTACTCACTGTCTGTGTCTTTTCTTGGTGTCTTAAACGTCTCGAAGATCGCCTTCACGACATACGTGAGGCGTCAGGACTAGAAGTTGTTCCACCAACCCCTGCTCCAAGACAGGTTAGCTAGATTGTAGGAATCTACTTCAGTTTTGCCGGCCTGAGGGCAGTCCTATTTTACGTGACTGAGCAATGTACTAGTTGTATCCATATTTTTGCTTTCATATACAAGAATTTACCATATTTTTTATCATCTCATTATCTTATCTACCTGCAGTGAATAGGTATATATTTAACTTACGTCAGACTTATTGTAACATAGCTAACATTCACATAGCAACATAGCACCACATAGCTTGCCTCATGGGCATCAGCATCGAACCTTCGATTGCATAGTCAGCTTTATTCCCACGCCCCACTGCGAGCTTAGAGCCGGCATTTATAGCCAGGGAGTGAGGATAGTGAGACGAACTCCTTTAGCACTCATTTATACGGTGTAACCACTTGTACCTAACTGTATAATCTTGTTCGAATGGTGAAATCTTTATTTTACTATACCAGACTTTATTTAACCTCAAAGCCAGTAATTAATACAGTTTCGAAGATATACTAATACATCAGTGTGCTATGAGTAAGTAAGGAAGCAAAGGGAAATAAGGGAAATTATCATCAAGCGATACAGTGTGATTCATTGCCAGCCAGCTACCACAAACATCGAGAGGACATCCCATAGACATCGCAGTTACTCAACTCCACAACAAATGTGCCAGGCCTGATCAGTGGTGTCTGGTACATTAGCGACTGCACTCGACTCAAGCATGAAGACTTCCTCTTGTTCTGTGAAATTCATCAGAATTGAAAACCAAATGCTGTTTGTAAGCATTACAAGACTTACTTTGAATCAGACTATTTATAATCAGACAGCGTATGGCAGAATTACAGATTATGATGTTTCACTGAATTATGACATTATGGTCCCAAAAGACATTCTTCAGACTTATTACATAAATTTATATCACTAGGACTAATCACTAATAACAATAAGAGTGTTAGACATGTCGTGGTGAAGGCTGAAGTATGAAAATTTATCACAGGGTTTGTGCTGCGGTCGCGAAGGTACATTACTGTACCATATAGGTGGACTTCATTAACTTACAGGATGAAAAAAATACATAACTGGACTGAAACAATGTACAATTAGTATGTTGCACTTTTTCCGCATTGAAACAACAAAAACTTTATAGGGTGTTATTAACCAGCATCATATCCCGCTACTTGTCTCTGTTGCCCACACCTCTGAGTTTGTTTACATTCCTGACGTCATCAGTGAACAATCCCTAATTGGTACTGTTAGGTGGGAAACCTGATAAATGATAATAAGCAACCTGAAACTATAATAAGCAATTATTTTGTAATCTACTTAGGGCTGAATAGGAAGAAGAATTTCATGAAAGTGATGCATAACAATGATTTACTAAATCTATAGGCAGTCTAGAGTTACAGAAGCAAAATAGAGCCACCAAAGAGGGATTTTTTAAGAAAATCCCAATATCGCGTCAGAGTTGTATGGTAGCCTTACAGACAAACGATGTTATGCACAATACACTGATAAATTACTCCAGAAAAGAAAATAAGTGATTACCCGAGAAAGCTTTTGGTGAATCATGAAACGAGAAGGAGGAGACTGAAATATACTGGACAATCAGTCTCTAAAGTAAACGTCTTGTATTCTGTACTTGCAAAAATCATAGTTTTACTCAGTATAAAGAAAACCTCACATTATAGTAGTTAATGGAGGATTACAGAGTCTGTTATTTGGTGGATAAAATTATATGACTGTAATATGCATAAACTAAACTAATTCACAAAACTTCTTCAATAATAGCGCTAAGACAGACCAAAGACGATAAGGTCAGAGATGCCCTCCATGACTTCTGTTATCATCAGAATCTCTCGACGTACAGTACGTGTATACATGTTACTGAGCTCATATTCGAGGGTGAAAGTAATAATCGCTTTTAAGTGTACATTTTATTTCACTAATACCTAAGACAGAAAAAAAATATTGTGCATTATCAAGGTGATCTGTATGTTGTAAGTGTACTTGTCCGAGTTAAAGTACGATTAATAACTGGATGAAAATA
>JAGKTI010025954.1:910-13775 GCA_018397915.1 Birgus latro | reverse complement strand
GGGTGCCTTCGTGTGGTGGGACCGATATAACCAGGCCTCTCCACTGCTCGGTTATACACACGTCCCTCAACTCCCTCACGATCCCACGAAAAGGGCATTCTTCTGTACAGCACTGAAAAAAAAAATGATAGTGGTTTTGCATCATTGACGAGACGGTTATGTCCTTGGCTCTGTAATGAAACTTGGTAAACGATATAAAAGGAAATATAAATGATAGCTGTTAAGAATACTTTTGTCATGTCTCCATCACTCATTTTATCTCTTTCTCTCCTGGCTTTTACAGCAGAAATAATTGCCACCACTGCTGTCCGCATCTTACCTCTTAAAACTTAATTCCCTCGCACATTTTTCACCCATCCTAGAGTGAAGGCTGGACTGGGCAGGTAGGCAGTTGAGGCAGGTATGGTTTAGAAATTTAGAAAATGATTTATTCAGGGTATATCCACATAATTTTATTCATTTGCCGAGGATTTAAGGGATTTGATAGCTTGAATACGGCCTTTGATAACCCCTACACTACTACGACCCTCTCTCCTATGTTGAAAAATATCAACTTTTAGCATTAAAATTAAAGTGAAATAACGCCATGATAGTCAAGGTATTAAAACTCGCTCCCCTTTCCACCCTTTTCCCTGCATCTGTTGGTGGAGGGTCGAGTGTGTAGATGGGTGTGTATGACTTATGTGGTCTAGAAAGTGAATTAAAGTCTGGTGTGGTCTGGCTGGGTCTATTCTTCACACGAATTTATGCAGCTCATGACAGACTTAGGGAACTGGAGGGGTGAGATATAGCCTTTGTAGCCCTTTTACTAATAGCCTTTTTTAGTCCTTTCACTAATATGATGGCTTCCTGTGCCGAATAAAGTTGTCTGGTGGTAGAGAGAATGAATCGTGGGTGGAGAGCTGAGTTGATAGATGAGCAGGTCAAGAAGATATGTTTTAAATAGTGAATTAGAGTCCAACGTGGTCTTGTATAGCCCCTTGGCCTTGGGACGTTGTTTATATTTTATTCTTCTAACTAACAGACGACTTGGCTGTGAGAAAAAAAAGTTAGAAGGAAAAACAAAAGGCACAGAAAATGACCCCTGTCGACTCACTCAGAATGGGAAAAGAGGTTTGGCCAGAGGGGGAAGGAAAAAGCAGCAGAATTTCACTTTAAATAAGGGAAGTTAAAATTATGTGAGAAAGAGAGAGAAACAAAGCCTCCCCCAAGTCAGAGAATATCTTGAAGTAACTGGAAGAAAAATTTTAGAAAGGAAAGAAAATTACACTGAAAATAATAAGTAAGGCCAAAATAAAGATAAAAATAAATGAAAAATAGAGATAGCAGGTGTAAAACTATAAAAGATTAGAACAAAAGGAGAGAGAGAATGAGAGAGAGACGCCACCCCCTCCAGTTTTATCCAATAATGTTAAGATAAGAGAAGGAAAAAAGGCAAAGTGGTATCCAGGGAGGGAAAGAGATTAGGGCAGAGGCTTAGTATGGAGAGTGTCTATTAGCATTATTTCCCAACCCTCTCCCCCTTCCGGCCCCCCCCATTCTCCCTCCAATCCCCTCTCCCCTCTCCCTCCCCTTCTCCTTCCATTCCCCTACCCCCTCTCCCTCCACTACCCTCTCTCCTCCTCTCTTCCTCCCTCCTCGTTTAAGGTGCGATGGAGGAACAAGGCAATCACGAAAGGAGGAGGAGGAAGAAGAGGGAAGAGACAAGCAATTAAGAAAGGAAAATGATGAGAAGGAGGAGGAGGAAGACAGAAGAAGAGGAAGTGAGAACAGAGTCAAACGGAAAGAAGCAGAGAAAAAGAATGACAATGGACATTAACGAGGACAAGGAGGAAGAGGAAGAGGGAAAAAAGAGAGTGGAGGGAAGTGGGCAAGATGAAAAATGTAGTTGGTGGAAGAGGAGAGGAGGAGGAGGAGGAAGATTAGAGGAGGAAGAGAAGGAAGAAGAGGAGGGGGAAGGTGAGAAGGAAGGAGGAAGCAAATGCGTAATAGGAGAAGAAAAATAAATGTGAAGGAAGAAGGAAGAAGATATGCAAGAAAGGGAACTATATCTAATGACAAGAAAGATAGGAATGTCTGGTATAAAGCTCAGGTGAGGAAGAAGTCAGTGGGGAATGGGAATTAGATGAGAAGAAAGAGGCGGGGTAAAGGTTATCACATTAAACTCTCTCCGCAGCGTAAAAGAAGCGAAAGAGGATAATATTATGACTAAAAGGAGCAAATCACAGAAACCTGAGAGTGTTTAATAAGGAGAGAAGATAATGTTTATATACTGAGAGGGGTCAATAAGGAGAGGATAATGTTTATATACCGAGAGTGATTAATAAGGCGTGAAGATATTGCTTATTTATAAAAATGGGGTGATTTAAAACAGAGAAAAGGGTCTTGCATGAAACAAGGAAAGAGTAGACGTTAATTAGTAAAGGATACTTTTACGTAACACTGTTATATAAAAAAAAACTATCACAAAGATAAAAATACATTTATATGGAAAGATGATAAATAAACCATCTGTCTGTGGACATGGAATTTATTTATTTATTTAGTTATTTATTTTCTTTGCGTTTCGTTGGAATTTGTCATTGGTTTTCGTGGGGAATTATTAGCTTTTGAAGTGTGACCTTTTGACCTTTCCAGATGTGGTCATGTGAACCTTCACTCAAACTGGGGAATCCTTTGAAAGTTAGTGAAAATTGGGAGTTAAATACGTCAATAACAGCTTCAAAATATAAAAGATTACAGGAAAATTAAAAACCCTACTCAGTGTTTGGCACATCTTGGTTTGGGTGTGTGATGTCGCCATAGTTGTTCAATATTCATATGGGTGGAGGCATGAAAAAGGCTAAAGCGAGAGTTATGGAGAAGAGAGTGAATCAGGTAATGAATGGTGAGGGGAGAAATATTTAAAATCTGATAAATACCGATGATGCTGCGCTGCTCTATGCTGATGAACGAAATCGGTGTACAGGATCAGAGTACCGCGAATGTCAGTGAATAGCACGATTGAAAGTAATGATGGAGGTAAAAAAACGAACAAATAAAACACTGGTTACTGAGGAGAGTACAGGACCCACAGTGTAATGTGTGGGATGTAAGAAAATGGAACGGAACTGGTGGAAGAATATAATTACCAAGATGTGGATACAGCAGAGGGGCAGGTGTGGAAAGGAAGAGTGGAGTGGCCCAAGGAGGCAAAGTGGCTGGTGTTATGAAGACCCCGATGCACAGAAGTCAGTGTGGAGGCTGGAAGAAGAGACTACATGAAGGCGTATTATGAACAGCATTAACCTTTGGGTGTGATTTTTCTTTTCTAGCATAGCATTAAAAAAAAAAATAGCCAAATGGAACTGCTGAGGAATAAATGTGAGCCGTGGAAAATATTGATAAATGAGGAAAGATGCTTAATTATGTTTTTTCCATGCGGATTTGTTGAAATGGGAGGAAAAGGAGGAAAAAAGAAAAGCGAAAAGCACTGATAAATATCTTCCTCCTGCAGGTCTGGTGAAATGGAAGGAAGAGGAGATGAAAGAGGCAAGAGAGGCAGACAGTAAGAGGAGCCTGGTTGCCTCGACTGCCCAGGAGGAGGTGGGTAAGAGGCTGGGGGAGTTCGCGGTGGATATTCTGGTGACGGCAGGCTTCTACGACATCCACTGGGTCACCAACGGAGCCACAGGTCAGTGACGGATGTGCCAGGCGATGGGTGGTGTAGGCAGAGGATAGGAAAGTAGTTGATGTAGCAGGGAAGTAACTACTACGCTGGGTGGTAACCATATAACCCAATTATGGTGCCTGGTGGTTTAGTGGGTAATTAAAGCGCTCCAGTCGGATTGAGCCGGTGCAGGTTTATATCCATGGGATGGTTGGGGTTTAATGCTAATGTAATGCCACTCAGGGATGAATGGGGCTGGTCACTCTCATCTTAAATATCTGGACCAACTTGCCTAGCCCCGGGCTCCTATGCTCCCCACGGGGCGACATAGATTGGATGATAGATGGATGGATTATTATTATTACTATTGCTATTACTATTTCTATAATCATCATCATCACAATTACTATCATCAGTACTTTTGCATTGACTGTTATCATGATCATCTTCATCATTATAGATATCACTCTTATAACCATTACTGTTACTATTATCATCATTACTCTTTCCATTATCATCATTATCGTCATTACTATTACTATTATCATTATTAATACCATTATTCTCTCTCTCTCTCTCTCTCTCTCTCTCTCTCTCTCTCTCTCTCTCTCTCTCTCTCTCTCTCTCTCTCTCTCTCTCTCTCTCTCTCTCAATTCTACAATCTCTCTAATTCCGATCGTCTTAAATCGACTTTCTTTCCTTCTCTCTAAATCAAGTTCTAAGATGTCTATTATTTCTTAACGTAAAAAACAGCGCCTCTCTCTCACAAGCACATATTTACAGAGCTTCTTTTGCACTTCATCTCACCTGCATTTACGATTTACAAGTACATATATATCGAAATTTACCAGATATTTTCATAATGTTAATATATTGATACTTCCCACATATTTAACGTTCAAATCCTTGGCGTTCGTATTCCACATAGTTTTACTCAAAGTTTTTCTACTGTTTCGTGTTTTTTTTTTTTTTTTTGGTGATCTAGTGTCACTTATATACTTTTAAATTTTGAGTTGATTCTCGAGTTGAATAAAAAGTCACCAGTTATAATGGTTGGTGATTCTAGCGACGCCCGTGCCATGGAATCAGTTATGGCGGAGAAGTCAAATAATCTCCGTGGCATAGTCGCATGGCCACGCACGCAGAAGAAACCCCAAAGTCTTAAGCTGGTCGGTCAAGAAGAAGGTGGTGAGTGTGGAGCTTCTGAAGGAGGACTGGCGGGAGAGCAAGTGGGACGGCTATGAAGAGTGCGGATTTGAGATAGAATTGGACCCCATCCTCCCCCCTGAAAGCTCCTTAGGGGACGGCAAAGATGGGGCACTTAAGAACAAGGTCGTAAAAATTAAGATGAGGGGTCACAGGGTAAGTTTTTGGTCCCGGAGAGTGGATGGTCACGTGTCGGTTGAGATGCTGAGAGGGGCAATGAAGGATGGAAGGACGTTGGAGCTTGTCGTAGGAGGGAGGTACAGGAAGATGTTGACCGTTCTGACTAGGAGTGGTCAAAGGGACTTGTTGCAGGACCGTGAGGAAGAGACAGGGAAAAAGATCGAGGAGGAGGAGGAGGGGCAAGAGAGTCAGAAGGAGGAGTAAGAGATTGAGGAGATGGGACAGGATGCAGACCAAGAAACACGAAAGGATGGTGACCAAAAGGCAGAGGATAAAGTCGAAAAGAAGACAGGACAGGAGGGTGAAAAGGAGACAGGACTAGAGAGTGAGATGTTTATCTTCCTTCCCGGTTCATCCTTCACCCTTCCCTCACCCTCCACACCACCCCCTCCCTCCGCAAAATTACCCTCGCAGCTACTCGTCGCCACACAGCCGGCCAGCGTTTTCATCTTTATCGTAGAGGTGACATCCAATCCCTCCTACATGGACATTGTTTTGGAAAGTCTAAAAAGCTGTATTGCCAGCATACCCGAGTGTGACGAAAAGTCCCTCGGTGTGCATTTGACCTACTTCGCCCTTGGCGGTAGAAAGTACACCCTGACTCACCGCGGCGGGACGCTGATGAGTAAGACCGAAGCCCTGGGAGCTTTGGAGATCTTCAGGGACCCCCAAAGCCTGACGTGCTACGCCAGTCATGAGGACCTGGACACCTCCCTCTATGACGTGATCCGACTCTCGCAGGAGCAGTCGTACAACAGCAAAATCATATCCATTTCGCGAACCCTACCGTGTTTTGACTTCATAAAGTTGTTCAGCATGGCATATGGTCCCATCTCGATCGACTTCATAGTCACAGAAGATGGACAAACGCTTAGTAAACCCCATTTACATTCGCTACAAGAAAGTACCCTTACAGTGAATGGGATTTGCGGGGTTGTAAATCCAGCCGAATTGACTTAGGTTCTTACGACCCGGATCCTGGTCGAAACATACCAGCTTCATATACGGATGACCTTTAGTTTAGAGCCAAAAGACCTAGGGATGGAGTTGAGAGGGGTTGATGTGGTGGATGACGAGGAGAATGCTGGAGAGGGGCACAGTTTACAGGGGACAAAGATTCATCTCTATACCACCGTGGCTCATCTGGGAGATAAGATTGTGTTTAAAATGAAGACGGTACCAAAAAGTAATGCAGGCAGGGGTGGCGAAGAAAAAGACGATGATGACGGAGGAAGAAGCAAGGAGTCGTCAACGCAGGACCGATGTGTTGAAATTACCTGCGAATACACATCAGTCTGGGGTCAACGCATCAGATCCCACGAAATTTTGCTCTGGGACTCTATGGACGTGCAGACCGAGGACGGGGTCAGGGTGAAGACCTTTGCCCTCAGTACGCCGAATCAGTTATACTTTCTACCTCCGATTCTCCTCCTAGTGAAACAGAGTGAGGACAGACGAATCAAGAAACTAATATCCATGAGTCTGGTCCGCTGTCTGGGGGGAATAATGGTCCAAATAGTCCTCGTGATTCTGATTCATTGCCCGATTTAATGCCCGATTCAGCGCCCCTGTTCACCCCTGCATCTGTTCTCGCGGTCCTTGTCATTACGGTCGTTAGCCTAATCATCGCGTGTCTCGGTCTCTACGCTCACCTTTACCTAGACACGGGGTTCACGAGGCCATGATTGTTTACTACTGTCTAATCGCTGTCAGTGTGATGATTACGGTTTATAGGTGTCTGCTGTGATTTGGTTACTAACATACGGCTTTCTAACACTGATTCAGGGACTAATGATGGTTTTCTAAATGGCTTTCTAACACAAATTCAGGTACTGATGGATGGCTTTCTAAATGGCTTTCTAACACTAATTCAGGCATTAATGGATGGCTTTCTAAATGGCTTTCTAACACTAATTCAGGCACAAATGGATGGCTTTCTAACACCAAACAGGTTTCTAACAAATGGTCTAAGTCGGTCATTCTTGTTACCCACCCTCCCTTCCTATATCTACTACCATCCCAAAGCCAGGTAGATAATTAATAAGCCACCCAAGCCACCATAATCTACCTGTCTATTTATCTATCTACATTTATTTATCTGCCAATCTATTATCATCTGTATATCTATTTATCTCAAGCCAGACGCCTATATCCCGTAATGGGTGGCCACAAACAAATCAACTCCATGTCACCCTGTCTATCTATCTCTGTCTATCTATCCAAACTCCTTAATCCCATTAGGGGTGGCCACAAATAAATCGCCACCCTGTCCTCCGCCATCAAGCTGCCCTCTCTCACTTACACACCCTTTCTCATATACATATCCCCTCATCTCATCCTCGGTCTCCCCCTCCCCCTCCACCCTATCCTTACATCTCTATTCATGTACTATTTATGCAATATTTATGTACAATATTTGGGTGAGGAATTTCTGGCATGGCTTTGTGAGGAGAGAGAGAGAGGGCACATTAGTTAAAGCCAAAAAACTGCCATAGTGATTGCAGTTACAGATTTCATTTATTTTGTGGCCAGATGCTATTTGTGTTTTAAGCTGTGTGTGTATTTTTAAAGTAAGAACAGAATTTGGGTCATCAGATAATTACCTTGCTGTATGAAAGTGCATAATCTCTAAAACATTCTCAGAACTTTGTAAAAACGTCTCCACAATATCGCTACGTATCTTGCCGCTGCTTGATAAAAACATCGCTAAATGGAGACGACTAACTTCAGAACCAAGAGTTATTTAAAGAAACTCTCAAGAGGGAAGCTGGGGAATCATCAAAGGTTTGTGGCAAATGTGGGGGATGACCAGGAAAAGTTTGGAAGCCTCTGATGTGGAGCTAAGTATAAATGAAGGAAAGGGTCTCGGTATTAAAGAGTTCAGGAAGATAAAAGAATCCAGTATCCTTTGGAAAAATGGGGCTGGAGAACTCGCGTAAAACTTTTTTCGTAAGATGTAAAGTTTCTGAACACCAAAGGGGAAATTCAGTCTTGTGAGTCAATGATATGATGCGTCTTTAGTTCCTACTTAGAGAAGGATCAAGGAGGTGGGTACGATGAGAGAGAGAGACAGAGAGAGAGAGAGAGAGAGAATTCAGCATCAAGGCAGGGCAATATACTCTAAAGGCCGCCCAATATATTCCACCATGTCCACACTTTCTCACATACATGAATTTCTCACTTTCTCTCGCATTCCTTTGCTCCCTTCTATTCCATCCCTCTCAGTTATTGTCCCTCTTTATTCCAGGTTCGGTTATTACACTTCCCCTCTCTGTCATATCTCACCTTTTCTCGTTGTCTTCCCTCTGAATCTCTCTCTCTCTCTCTCTCTCTCTCTCTCTCTCTCTCTCTCTCTCTCTCTCTTCTTCCATTATCCCTTCCACACCTCCTAGTCCCTCCTACTACCTTTACGCCACTCAGACCTTATCCTCACACTCCAACTCTCCCTGTCTCTCCAGTTGAAGGTCTGGATAGGATGCTCTACGCCCTCAACAGCAATTACATCCAGATCGAGGTGTGGCCAGACCTGCACCTCTTTCTAAGTCACCTGGGCCCCACTGAAGGTTACCTGAGTACGGATCAGTTCATGGTGTACGGATCATCCACCGATATCCTCACCATTATTGAGATGGTAGGTGCGGTGAGATAGATAGATAGATAGATAGAGATAGAGAGAGAGAGGGGGGGGCAGGCAGAAAGATAGACACAGACAGACAGGCAGTGGCAGCAGCGGACACAGACAGACACACACAGACCGAGAGAAGACAGTGATTCTAAGTCGACAAATTAAAGCAAGAATGACAGAATGGAACACTGGAGTGAGTTTTGACAGCAGCGTGTTTCATTGTATGCTTACAGGGAGAAGGAGGCTTGAGTGCGTGAGTGGGGAGAAGACGTGTAAAAAAACTACGCTGTGTAGATGGTTTGTCTGTGAAGGGCTGCTGAAAATCCTGAAGGGCATGATTGTTGGGTGAATAGGTTTAGAGCCAAGTTCCATGGGCACTCTCTTCATTAATTCCCGATTTTTGTGGTTTCATTTTCTTATTACTGGATCAGACCCACTCCATTCGTTGCTAGAAACAGGGTATTGATGATGGTGGTGGTGATGTTGATGATGCAAAACTCTGAAAACTTACAGCAAGCGACCGAAGAGAACAAAAAAAAAAAAAAAATTACAACGAACATTTTTCCGAGTGCCTCGACTGAACACAGAAGTGCTCTTTAATAAATCTTACTCCAGGAACTAATTTTTTTTTTCAGGTAAATTGGTAAGCAGAAAATAACGAACATGTCAAGTACACATTTTTTTTAACGTTTTTAATTAATATTCCTGTATACAAATAGATACATAAGAACGTTCAATAATCCACCACTTCTTACTGATCTTGTGTGGCCATTCCTGCTGAACTGAGAGTGACGTGGTATGTGTCTTTGGGTGACCTGAATACGGTACGTCAGGGAGCAAGGTGACAGACATTTTTTAAGTGTAAATTAGAACTTACGGATTATTTGCTGAATTTATGAGGCTGAGTGTACAGGATCAGCCACCGTCAAACATTACTTACCTGCGCGAGAGTAGGATGAGCAGGATAGAGCTCCGCCGTGCCCGTTAGTGTGGGATTTTCACGGAAGTTCTTGATTCCACTTACTGCTGCTACCGGGAACATTTTATTTTTACGTTTCCAAGAGGGTAAATGTTTGTGTTCATCCGTTGGTATTTTGTCTCTGTTTTATTTTGATATTCTCGTTTATCACACGAACGCAGCGAGGTTCTTCTTGGGAGAAAAAAAAAAAAAACTTTTTCCTTTTTTTATTACGTTCAGAGTCGTTCCTGCAGGCCAGCTACATTTCAGTTCTCGTTCCTCTCAAACCCTGCCACCTTGAACGATTTTTCACTTTTACAAGTATTTTCATTTTTTCGCTTTGTGGAGTGTGCTTCTTGTGTTCTGTGCTGTCACACTCTCTTTGAAGTATGCATTCTCTCTCTCTCTCTCTCTCTCTCTCTCTCTCTCTCTCTCTCTCTCTCTCTCTGCTTTATGAGAAATGACCTTTGATCTTTCCTTAAGGTGATATACCTTTACGAAAGTTCATTCTCTTCCCATAAGAAAATTAGTTATGGAATTTTATGCGTGTTCTTTGATAATGCATTAATTTTTTGTTTTCTCTATTTAGTGGTATTGTTTCCTTTCGTTCAGTTCATCCCTGTCCTCTAAATTCATTCAACTTTTGCCATTTGTCTCTTTTGTTTCCTCACTCGTATCTTTCTAATTGTCCTCTTGCTTCCTATCGTTTTACCTAGAATTTCCTCTCTTTCGTTTCTTTCCCTTTGTCTGCCTGGTCCCTCTGGTCTGGCTTCTTCTTGATTTTGGTCTAATTTCCTCTCTCGTTTTTTCCTTCGTATCTTTTTGTTCCTTTTCCTTCTTCAGAGGCTTGGATTACCATTTTCTTTTCAAATGTTTATCTTTTTCGGTTTGTTCATATTTTCCCTTTTCTTTTTCCTTACTGTTATCTTCACCCTCTGAATTTTTTCCTCTTATCTTTTCATTCCCTCTCCTTCCCTTAATCGTGCTGTTTTCATTTGCTCCAGATATTTCTTCCCTTGTTTTTTATCCCCTCCTACGTTTGACCCACATTTGTCTTATACCTCTTTTTTCCCTCCTTCATAATCTTGCTAATTCTTTTGCACCTTTCCTTCTCTTTTATCCTCTCTTACGTGTTTTCCCTTTCGTCAGGTTTCCTTCTTTTCGCGCTGCGCTTGCCTTTTGTCCTGTATTTCCTCTCCCTCGTTTCTTCCTTCATGCCCCTTTGTCCTCTTCTCTCTCTTTGGTCACCGTGCTGTGTGCGTTGGGGTGGAAGGCGTGGACGTGAATGACTCCAAAAGAGAAGCTTGGAGGTGAAACTGGTGGCTCCTTTGACGTCCCTCACCTGGGATTCTTCCACTTTCGCCCCCACACACACCTGTAGTCTTATTATTATTATTATTATTATTATTATTATTATTATTATTATTATTATTATTATCATTAATATTACTATTATTGTAGTTGTTGTTATTATTTACCCTTTCACTCTTACAGACTACACACTTGTCTGCCAATCATTTTTCTTTTTTTTTCTTTTTTTTTTTGCGACATCCAACTTGGTGTAGGGTTACAGAGTAAATTAGAGTGAATCCTCCGTATTCCCCTCTCCCCCGACGAATTATGTCTCTGTTATAGCTTCTACAATCAGTTACTTTAAGATACACAAGAAGCAAAGACAGAAATAGAGCCTGTGGTACGGTTCTTCCCAAGGGGCTTCTCACGGCTTGATTTCCCCTCCCCCTCCATGGAGTTATGAAGCTTTGTGTTTATTATCACTTATGGACATTGTGACTTACCCAGGGTTCGTGATGCAGTCCTTTCTTATATTTACCACTGTGAGTTCGATATGTGCTTTGCCCTGTGAGAAGGTGTAGTTGTTTCTTCAAAATGGTATTGAGGGAAAGTGACACTGAACGAGGATCTGACTCGCATGATTACTGGAACGTCTTGTGCCGCTACGCCCTCATGGCCTGGCTGGGTAGATTGCTATAGCCTGCCCCTCCTTCCCTTCCCTTTGTGCTGGAGTGAATTGTAGTGCGTCAGTTTTTCTTCCTTCCCACAGCGGTTTGTGTCCCTTTTTACACAGCCTCATTTCACACCTTCCTGTCTCGCTAACATTCCTTTACGCCACACCAGGATTCCTTCAGCAACACTAATATAATTCTACCTTTACACTCACTGTCGGAGATTGAGTTTCAGCCTAGTGGTGTTGTGCCAGGGTGTCTCAGCATCCAGTGTCACCCCTCACGTACCGTACTGAGTTCATGATCCAGGGTAGCATTCCAAGCAGGTGTTAGGAGCAGGTGAGGGCCAGCAATTGATTTACCGTTTCTTAAGACATTGTTGGCTACAGTAGGAAGTCTTTGGTCGAATGCCTTACTAGATGTACACCAATATTTCTTTTCCAAATATTTTGACACAAGAAATTTAGACCAGTCGATAATTTCTTACCTTTGAGGGAGAGAGTGAGTGAGTTAAGGGAGGGTTCTGTCTATTGGTATCCGTTGACATAATGCTTAAGAAAAGGAAAATAAAAGAGGGAAGGACAATATGAGAGGAGGGGAGAGGGGAAGAGAGGAAAGAGGGAGGGGTTAGAGAGGAAGGGAGAATGCGAGGAATTTAGGTGGACGGGATATGAAGGGAGAGAGAGAGAGAGAGTGAGACAGACAGACAGACAGACAGACAGACAGACAAACAGACTCTCAAAGAACTCTCAAAGGACTCTCAAAGGACTCTCAAAGGACTCTCAAAGGACTTTCAAAGGACTCTCAAAGGACCTTCAAAGGACTCTCAAAGGATTCTCAAAGGACTCACAAAGGACTGTCAATGGACTCTCAAAGGACTCTCAAATGACTTTCAAAGGACTCTCAAAGGACTCTTATAGATGGTGTTAATGAAATCTATACGTCCCCCTGTTTGAAAAGACTCTCCTTAGGTCAAAAACAAACTTCTGAATGTAACAAGAAAAACACACCTGCAGAAAATCACCATCTTGAAGGAGTAAGAAGATTATAGAGAGTAATTAAGACTCTTGCTCCTTTTAAAACTGTTAATGAATGGGAGGGACTTGTGCGAAAAATTTATATATTGAAAAAGAGGCGAATACTTAAACAAATATATTAGATTATTTATTGTTTCGTCTTTTTCCATTCCCTCCCTCCTTCCTTTCATTATTTCCCTGTTGTCTTTTTTTTATTTTTTTTATTTTTTCCCTTTTCTACTCTCAATGGCAATTATCTTTTTCTCA
>JAGKTI010025953.1:0-13775 GCA_018397915.1 Birgus latro | reverse complement strand
CAATTCCTAGAGTTGATGCTTCTGCTTTCCATAGGTTCTTTACAATCGTCAGCATTAAGGTGTTCTGAGTGTCAGCCAACTTATGTTGGTATGAGAGAACTTGTGCTATTTTGTTAAATTTGTTATTTATTTCTTCTAGATCATTTTCTGTAGCTAGCCCAAAAATGTTCCCTAAAATTGCTCCACCTAAGTCGAACAAACCGCGTCTGTTACGTGTATTCGTGATGTTGTTTCCTGTCCCAAGTGTGTTACTCCCAGCTGATGGGATGTCCTGGATCATGGTGATCATTACGTGCTTAGCCTGTTCTAGCTTCCAGTCAGTTAATTTCATTAATTCAGCTACCTCCTGTGCGGGGTGATCATGTGAAGAAGGGCGTGTTAATACCACTTCCAGAGTTCTGAGTGGTCCTGATATTTTCTGTAACATCATTGGTATATCTTGCAGTACGTCCAGACTAATTTCGGTGCTTATTATGTCTTGTACTACTGCCGTTGAGGCTGCTGGGGCGATCAGGCACCCCTGCCGTACTATATGTTGAGGATGCAAGTGAGGTGATCCTCTTGATATCAACAGGAACATGATCCATGGAATTATTCGCCTCATCTTTACCTACCGAAAGAGCAACTGGATTAGATATCCGTTCTTACCTATAGAAGGAGTCTAAGTCGATTCCTAAGTCACGTAAATGCCTTGTTACGGTGAGAGCTGTATTGGTTGCACCTATGTTTGTCTGTTTGGTATGCGACCGCAATTTATTCCGATATGTGTTTATTGCTTCAGGCTTATTTTCACAGTGTGTACTAGGATTTTCGGTCGTGTCCGGTGCTTTATAGTTGCAAGCTAAGTTTCTTGAGACCTTCTTTAAGTGATCAATATGTATTTCTTTTTCTTCATCACTCGATAGTGACTTAATCACTGCCTTATTAGCTCTTCTCGTAATTACTCTATATGGGCCTTCAAATTTTGGTGACAGTTTGTTGTCTCTAGTGTGAATGAGGCCATAGACAATATCACCTATGCTGATGTTTGATTCTTTTGCCTTCTTATTGAATGATTCTGTCATTTCTTCCTTAGACATCATTAACTGTTTCTTTACCCTTGTGTGTATTTCTTGAAATTCACGTAAGCGAAGTTTAGGATAATCGTCATAATTATATATGAGAATTTGCTCGCCTTCTAACGTTTCGTAAGGGAGACGTTTGTCAGACCCGTAAATGATGAAATGAGGTGTATCTCCTATGGATTTATTAATCGCACAATTTAGTGACGCTTCAACTATTGGGATCCAGTCATCCCAGTTTGCATAATTGTCACTGAGGATGCGCCGTAGTACATCTAATATTTTCTTATTCTGCCTTTCCACCAATCCATTGGAAGCTGGATGGCAGGACAAGATATTAACCTTCTTAATATTGTATTGTTTACAAATTTCCTGCAAAATTTCAGAGTTAAATTCACCACCATTGTCGCTTATTAGCACCTTTGGTGTGGTGAACCTACAGATCACACTATCAATGAATACCCGTGCGACTGTTTCTGCTGTTTTATCCTTAATTGGAACCAAGATCACATATCGTGAGAAATTATCAGTAGCAACAAACAGATATTGATTTTGATTGGTAGTTAAGGGTAATTTAAGTAAATCAACCGCGACAACGTCCCATGGTTGGTTAGGGACTGGGTATTTACCTAACGGTGCAGGTGATATCGTGTAACCTTTATGTTTCGCACATGACTCACATTTGTCTATGTGAGTATGTATGTCTTTGCGTAACATTGGCCAGTAATATGACATCCGGGCCTGTCTGACTGTCCTGTCCTTGCCAGGATGTCCTGCATGTGGACTATCATGTACTGTCCTTAAAATGTGTGGTATCATTGTACTAGGAGTAACTAACTGCCTAAAAATTTTTCTATGGTTTGGTTGTCCTGGATTTACCCTATATAAGACATTGTTTACCATTGTGAATTGTTCAAGTGGTACCTGTAACTTGGGTAATGGCACATCATCGCCTGACTCGAGATGATATATTACTTTGGACCATACTGGGTCCTGTCTTTGTGCCTGTGAGATTTCTTGAATTGTGGGGATCGATTCATCCTTGTTGGGGAGTGATTCTCGTGGACTTATTGTAGCGACGTTGGCTAATGGGTTGCGTGATAAGGCATCTGCTGCTACGTTCACTTTGCCTTTTATGTAGTGAATATTTACATTATAATTCTGGATTTTACATTTCCATCGTGCTCTCCTCCCAGAGAGGAGTTTTTTCTTGGAACATGCCCACAAGTGGCTTGTGGTCTGTGTATAGATGAATTTCATATCCGTACACGAGGTCACGGAATTTTTGTAGAGCAAATATTACCGCTAGGGCTTCCAAGTCTGTTACACAGTAATTTTTCTCTGCTCCTTTCATTTGCCTACTGGCAAAAGGAATGGGTTGGTATTTACCACATTTATCCTCTTGCATCAATACAGCACCTAAACCTTTGAAAGAAGCATCTGTGCAAATTATGAACGGCTTTGTGAAGTTAGGATAAGCCAAGCAAGGTGCACCTGTAAGTTTATCTTTTAATTCATTAAATGCATTCTTTTGTTCCTCTCCCCACTGAAATACCGCTTGTTTTTTTCAGCAGGAGAAATAATGGTTGGGCTATGTGAGAGAAGTGTTGTATAAACGCCCTATAATATCCGGCGAGCCCTAAAAATTGTCTTACTTCATCCACATTTGTGGGTTCTGGGAAATTTCTTACTGCTTTTATTTTGTCCTGAGAGGTGTGGATCCCGTTTGCATCTAGTCTGTGGCCTAAGAATTTTATTTCCTTAAAGCAAAGTTTACATTTAGACAGCTTAATTTTTAAACCTGCACTGGCTAACTTGTGTAGTAGCTGATCTAACTTCTGTAGATGTTCTGCTAGCGTGGGTGTTGCAATTATGATGTCATCCAGGTAGACAAATATACTGTCGCCTAATATTCCAGCCAATACGCTATTCATCAATCGCTGGAATGTGCCAGGAGCCGTCATCAATCCCATCGGCATTCTCTTATACTGATAATGACCACTATCAGTAGAGAAAGCAGTGTACTTGCTGGATTCTGCATCTAATCCTATCTGATAATAGCCGCTTAATAAATCGATTGTAGAAAAGACCATATTTTCTGGTCCAATGTTGTGCAGGACGTCACTTAACAATGGCATGGGGAAACGGTCGGGAATGGTTACCTGATTAAGTTTGCGATAATCAACAACTGCCCTCATCTCACCGTTTTGTTTAGGTACAAAGAAAAGTGGTGCGTTCCTTGGGGATACTGAAGGTTCAATGATGTCCAAACTTAACATTTCATCGACATATTGCTTTGCTAGTGCACGTTGTGAGTGAGCAATTCTATATGCTGGTACGTAAATCGGTTTTGTCTCCTGTTTTACGTTAATATGATGTTTGATTAGATTTGTACAACCTAAGTTTTCACCAGGTAATGCAACTGTTTGTCGATGTTTTTCCAGGACGTCTAGTAAATCGTTTGTCACGTCAGAATCATTTGAGCAAACCAAATGCTCCTTTATGCACTCTCTGTCTGTCGAGTTTACTCTACTGGACGTTCCCCCTACTGTCACTTCTCGTATAGGGGCTGGGCATATCTCTAACCTACAAATACAGGTTCCTTTCTTGATCCTCACATCTCTATTCATGGTGTTAGTTAGTTTCACCATATTTATTCATCCAACACAGAGCACTCTCAATTAAAAGGCCATTTATTCTAACCGTCTCTTCTAATGTAATGACATTACAATTTCTAAGCTGACTTTTGATCGTGATTTTCGTGAATGATTTTGGTGGCAGAATTACATCATAATTAATGCTTGCTGGGTAAATAAGCGAGTCACGATTGGTTTGTGGTTGTGTGAGCGAGTCCTCGCGTCCATTTTCTTTGAGTCGTTGTACGTCGGACTCATCTATTTTGGTTTTGTGTGTAATCGTTCTTGTGACGCTAGTTTTCCTATAACTGCTGGTTGTATTATCAGAAGATGAAATTTCCTCAATGAATTCGCAGTCATAATCAATTCCATTAAAATGTGGCATCAGTATAATATTTTCTTTTCTCATCGTGTTTAATCCAACTAAACCACTTCATCTGATTGATAATTTTTCTACTACATAAAAGGTGGTAGGGATGATTTTGTGGTCTCTGTGAACTTCATGTTTAACTCAATCATATCAATAACTGGTATTTCTTTACCATCCACTGTGTGTAAATGTAAGTCTGAGTTTTCCAGAAATGTCACTTTTCTTCTCTTTCTAAAAAATCTTTCTAACTCATCTTGCGTTATTAAGTTCACCGGTGAGCCTGAATCCAAAAATAATGAAATCTCTTCCTCCTCACATACAGCAGGGACCAAAATGCTTTCGTTTCCAAAGAGACTTCCTATGTTGACTGTTTTATGTGTCGTCGTCTTTTGTGCTGGTACGACCTTCCCCCGACCTATGGACGGATATCAATCTTTCTGCTGTTTTACATTCTGACGTCCAGTGACCTACGCACCTATGGTGTCTGCAATATGCTTCGAGCCCTTTTGCTTTTTCTCTATCCTCCTTTGTTCTTATATAACATTCAGCTTTTGTGTGCCTAGGTTTTGCGCAATAGTAACAGAGTGTGTTACTTGAGCTGAACCTACGAGGTGATCTTCCATTTGTGTGTCTTTGTGTTGATCGATGTCTACTGGGACTCCTGTCAAACTTTTGTACCGCGATGTTGCCTGGTGTGCGGGAGCGAGTCCTTGAGCTAACCTGACTTTCTGTTTGTTTCTGAATTGGACGCGATTGTCTGTGGTCCTTGGCAGGACTTGAATTATTTATCCCTGCTACTATTTCTGGTACTTTGATTCCTGGCTTGGTGAACTGTGATGTGTCAGTGACACCAGCTTTACTGCAGTTTAATTCCACTTCATAAATGAAATCAAGTAAGCACATTCCTGGATTATATGGGATGGTTTTAGCTATTTTCAGCACCCTGTCAGAAAACTGACATAGGGCTGATATATAGCCAGTGATGTCAACGACATGCACTGGTGACATCTCACCATCCTGTGTGACCCAGTTTGAGTTTTCTAAGCTATCTAACAAGGTTTTCTTAATAGTGGAAATATCTGATGTTATATCTCCTAGATCTGAGCCTGAGTGTGTTTGCCTAGGGAAGTCTACAATTTTGTGTAATTCTGGGGTTATACCACCAAGAAAATTCTTGCCTCCCGAGAATTTCCTGAGAAATTCTGTCTTAAATTCCTCGAATTTTGTGGCTCTTATCAACTTATCAGAACGTAATAAATTGCCGGCAGGGCATCGTTCTTGGTTTATTCTAGCTGAAAAAAACAGCTATTTTCCCTTTTTCGTCCGTAATGTTTTGCCTAATGAAATACTGCTGACAGTGTTCAATGAGGGTGTTCACGTCTATTTTGTCTTTTTCTGTACCAGAGAATTTTGGTAGTTCACTCTCTTCATGACATATGTACACTGGAAAGGGATTATTGCTGGAATTCTGTGGAGAAAGCATTGCACTCGTGCTTACTGTTTTTGTGCTATCCATCTTTACAATTTTTGTTTTGCAATCGTCATTTACTGGCAATTTATATGTTTTTCCTGACCTTAATACTCTATGGTCTATGTTATAGTAGACGTGAGGAAAATTTGTATAATGTTCACTATCTACATCTGAAAATTCTGACCAAGTGTCATCATCATTTACTTCAACGTATGTTGAGTCTGTTTGTTGTTCTTTATCTAGCTTATGTTTTGTTTCCTGAGTTTGGTTTTCTGCTGGTTCCTCTGTATTTGATGGTGTTTGTGTAAGAGATACAGTTGATCCTTTGGGCACTAACAATGGAACTCTACTCAGCATAATGGGACCACTTACTGCTTTATATGTTACCCATCTCACATATGTCAGAGTAAATTGTGTAATTGTCTCTTACTGTTTAGTTTGTGATTTTTATAATGATGAATAGATGCTTGGGTCATTAACTATGTGTTAGTATTTTATGGATAGTTGTGTAATTGGTGAATTGTTAACTAATACAACCTTGGTTAGAATAAATTAACTCACTAGAACAGTTGTGGAGATACAGCCTTCGTATGACGAAAGAGGTGTTGTTGTTGAAGGTCAACACGTCAGCATCGTTGTTATCACTGAGGTAGGCAGATACTCGCTCTGGACGTCTCACACTTCCTGTTGAGGTGGGTCCTTGTTATGATGCGTCAGCACTCGATGTTGTCCCTGGAGTAGGCAGACAGGCTGGCAGAAAGGCAGAGAGGCAGGTGCGGCAGGCCGTTGTTTTCAAGCACTTGGGCTGACTGGCGTGTAATGATGATCTTGCAGTGTGTGGGCCCGTGCTTTGCTATGGTAGTTGTGGTGGAGATGGTGGTGGGGGTTGTGGTGGAGAAGGTGGGGATTGTGGTGGAAGGTAGTTAGGACGAGACGTTAATCGGCTTTATTTACCACTGCTAAGTGGTCGTAGTGGGTACATTGTTGCCGCTGCACACAAATCTCGGTGACGTAGTTTTTCGTAGATAGGTTCGTTGTTACCGCTGCACACCAATCTCTGTGGCGTAGTTTTTTTGTAGATGGGTTCGTTGTTACCGCTGCACACAAATCTCAGTAGCGTGGTCAGAGGTACTTGTTGGGAAGTCGATGATGGGTTATTTAATACAACCAGAATAAAGTCGTGAGACGTATTATCAACGAAGGTGAGCTACAGGACTCTTGGGTTACTTAGTTTTATTGTAGATTTATCTTGATAGCGATTTACAATGATCTTAGCGTGACGGCCAGTCTCCCCTTTCCCTTTACTTTGCCCTAATTGTGCTCTCGGGCATTCTCTATCCCCTTCTCTCCCTTTCTGATGTGAAGGGCTTCTCTCTGCCATTATATACAGGTGGGAAAGGATGTTTAGGTAAGGTAGTAGTGTCTAATCGATCTCTTGTGGGCTTCCACGTGTTTGAATACATCATGAATTTCTTGCTTGTTTAGACTACAAGGATATTTTGAGAAACATCATATGTTAGGATTCTTGATAATCTGGGACAACAGACTGTGTACAGATACCATGTGAAATCAGACACTACATCCTGTACATTGTGTTATGAGATATATACTAATGCCTATATAATATCCACACTGTTAATCTTTCCTCGCCGTTGGGCTCCTCCGATCACAACCTTATTACCGTACCTTAGTCTGTCCTATCGCTCCGGTACGGCGTGAGGACCCTCCAAAGAAACGTCGACTGTGGCACTCAGGAGCTGTTGATTGCGAGGCCCTTAGGCAGTACCTCTTTGCTTTTCCCTGGAATAATTGTTGCCTCCATGGCCGGGAGCCATCTGAGTGTGGCTTGCGCATTACAGAGGTTATTCTCTCGGGCATGGAAGCATACATTCCTTTGTCAAATCCTTTGACTAAAGCAAGAAAGCCTTGGTTTAATCACGCTTGTTCTAATGCTGTCCACAACAAGGAGAAGGCCGTTAAAAGGTACCAGAGCCAACCCACCCCTGAATCACATCTTTTTTATGTTTCCGCCCTGAATCATGCAAAGTCTGCTCTTCGCTCTGCTAAAAATAATTAATTCATTTGTGCTAAATGCTCTCATTTCTCTAACTCGAATTCTTCCCGCTCCTTCTGGCACCTTGCCAAAAACCTTTCCAACAACTTTACCTCATCATCCTTTCCTTCTCTTTCCTACTCTGATGGCTCTGTAACTATTTCTTCTACTGATAAAGCAGATTTCTTCACTCAGACTTTCTCCTCCAATTCCACATCAGACGATTCCGGTGCTGTTCCTCCATCACTTCCTCCCTCAGACATCCTCATTGCTGACATTAAAAATTCTTCAGCTGATGTATTTTCTGCCATCACTGGCCTCAGTACTAACAAGGCACATGGGCCTGATGGAGTCCCTCCTGTTGTCCTCAAGAACTGTGCTTCTGTGCTTACACCCTGCATAGGTAAACTCTTTCACTTTTGTGAATCAGCTTGTACCTTTCTGTCTTGCTGGATTTTTTTTTTTTTCAAGGAAGAAGGAACCAAATGCCATGGGCCTCCAAACTGTTCCTTCGAAGACAAAACAAAAACAAAATGAAAGAGAGACAAATTCAAGATCTGTTCATTTCGAGATGCCTGGACACACTGCGTTTGAAACACTGGAGATCATAGGAAGTAGGAAATACAGACAGAGGAAGTCAGTTCAAGAGGTGACCTGTTGCATAAATGAAGGACTGGTAGTAACGGCTAACTCTTCCTTTAGAGAGTTGGACATAAAAGGGATGAGAGTTTGTTGCTAGACGGGTGCTACGTGCCAGTCGTAGAGGTGGAGGGATGCAAGGAGACAGTTCAGAGGAACAGCGACCGTTCAAGTAGCTATAGAAAAGAGGTAAAGATGCAACAGTAGGGCGAAGAGACAGAGGTTGACGGGAGTCAGTAAGAGAAGGAGAGTTAATAAGACGAGAAGCCTTTGACTGCACACTATTGAGAAGAGCTGCATGTGGAGAGCCTTCCCACACATGAGAGATTGACTCCATACATGGGCGAATAAAACCCATGTATAAAGTCAACAACTGTGCAGGGATAAAGAAGGTTCGGAGTCTGCTTAACACGTCTAATCTCTGAGAAGCAGATTTCACCAGAAATGTAATATGGTCTTTCCAAGATAAATCCCGAGTGGATGAAACCTCAAGTATGTTCAAGGATGATGCAGGACTGAGCAGGACATTATTAAACATTAGTGGATACTCCTGTGGAAGATTTTGTCGGGTTGATAGGTGCAAGAGCTGAGTCTTTGATGCATTAAACACAAGATTATTTTTACCCCAATCAGAGATACGAGCCAAGTCAGACATAAGGTGTGCCATAGCGTTATCCCTTGTTTGTTGAAGTAACTGCTGAGATGGACGTTGCGGGAACCGAATGGAAAGGTGAAGAGTGGAATCACCAGCGTACGAGTGGAAAGGGTTAGATGTCCAGCTTTGAAGGCCATTGATGAATAAAAGGTAGAGAGTTGGTGATAGGACAGAGCCCTGAGGAACACCACTGTTGATAGATCTAGGAGAAAACGATGGTCGTCTACAACAACGGCTATAGAACGACCAGAAAGGAAGCTTGAGATGAAGGCCCAGATAGAAGGATAGAAACCGAAAGAGGGCAGTTTTGAAATTAAAAATTTATGCAAGACCCGATCGAGAGCCTTTGAGATCTCGAGTGCAATGGCAAAGCCTTCGCCAAAGTCCCGAAAGGAGGATGACCAGGAGTCTCAAAGGTTGGTGAGAAGATCTCCAGTGGAGTGTTCCTGACGGAAACCATACTGACCATCAGAAAGAAGGCTGTGATAGGAAAGATGCTTTAAGATTTTTCTGTTAGGACTTGACTCGATAACTTTTGAGACACAGGATGTTAAAGCAATTGGACGATAGTTAGAGGGTTGGGAATGGTCACCCTTCTTTCGGACTGGCTGAATGAGAGCAAATTTCCAGCAAGAAGGAAAGGTACAAGTTGATAGACAAAGGAGAAAGAGTTTACCTAGGTAGGAAATAAGCACAGAAGCACAGTTTTTGAGGACAACTGGAGGGACTCCATCAGGCCCAAATGCCTTGTTAGTATTGTGCCAGTGATGGCAGAAAATGCATCAGATGAAGAAATTTTTATGTCAGCCTTGAGGAAGTCAGAGAGGAGAGGTGATGGAGGAACAGCACCGGAATCGTCTAAGGTGGAATTGGAGGAGAAAGTCTGAGCAAAGAGATCAGCTTTATCAGTAGCAGAAATAGCTACAGAGCAATCAGAGTAGAAAAGAGAAGGGAAGGATGATGACGTAAGTTGTAAGAAAGGTTTTCGGCAAGGTGCCAGAAGGAGTGAAAAGAAACCGAGTTAGAGTGTTGAGAGCATTTTAATTACTTATAGCAGAACGAAGAACAGACTTAGCACAGTTCCGGGCAGAAACATGCAAAAGATGTGATTCAGGGGTGGGTTGGCTCTGGTACCTTTTATAGTCCATCCCCTTGTTGCGGACAGCATTAGAACAAGCGTGATTAAACCAAGGCTTTCTTGCATTAGTCAGAGGATATGAGAATGGAATGTATGCTTCCATGCCCGAGAGAATAACCTCCGTAATGGACATGACACATCAGATGGCTCCCGGCCATGGAAGCAATAATCATTCCAGGGAAAATCAGAGTACTGCCTGAGGGTCTCCTAATCCGCAGCACAAAAGTGCCACAGTCAGCGTTTCTTTGGAGGGTCCACAGGCCGTACCGGAGTGATAGGACAGGTTAAGGCAGCGATTTTCAACCAGTGTGCCACTAAGCAACTGAATGTGTGCAGCGGGAGTTTTGAGGAAGGTTGAAGGTTTGTTGAAGGTTGATGTTTGTGCTTGAATAAAATCAGTATCATGAGTTTTAAGTCTTCATATTATTTTTTAATGGCTAGTATTTTTATCAAGGACATCATGTTTCATTGTAATAGTGGAGTAATAATAAATATGCAAAAAAAAAAAAAAACTCAAATCTTTTGAAAACCGTGATAATCACTATACTTTTGGCAACTAAATTAATAAATGATTACCATCCTTAACTTATTAATATTTATTAGCATTCATAATTATATAATTAAATCTCTTCTTAAATACTGATGGTGTGCCTCGACCATTTTACTGCCTGGCTTGGTGTGCCGTGAGATGAAAAAGTTTGAAAATCACTGGGTTAAGGTATTTAGGTTGTGATCGGAGGAGCCCAACTGAGAGGAAAGATTAACCCGAGGCGTCACGACGACGTATGGGCATGTCGCAATGTTCTGACACGGTGACACCCAGTGACATACCCATATGTGATGAAATTGCAAGGTCCGTCATATGCACATTTTTCAAGTTTCGTGATTGATATTTGGTAGGAATATGTGGGAGACCTTCCTCTACCCGCCATCAGGAGGGGATACTGCCTGGCCCCACCTGACCTCCCTCCCCCCCACACACTATTTTCTTGGCAATTTACCTGTTAGCAGTGACATGGCCAGTAAAGACATGTCGCGCCACGGTCTATCCAATGACGAAATTCACGGTGAAAGTGATTCCTGAGGTGAAGGACAAAGGAAAAAACAAGCTAGAGGAAGAAACAAACAGAAGTGATGTGGTGGTAATATCCTAAAGGAAGGTGCCATATGTTGATGTGTTTGGTGTGTGAACAACGCTTATATCACCTATATTATTGTGTGAAAACCAATATACTCTTGTACTACATATAGATTCGTACCAAATAAATAAATGAATACGTAATTTAAAGTGGCTTGAATTAGTTACCCCTCCCATAGTTCGGTTTGTTTGAAGTCAGGTACCCTCATATAGCATGAAAATGCAAGAGTACTCTCACATGTAGCAACATTTATAAGCTCAGGAGGGCGATTTCTCTATGAATTTTCAATGTTTCTCACCAAAAGCAGAGGTTTGAGCCCCCCCAAAAAATCTAAAATTTGTCGGCTTGGGGGGGGGGGGGCAGTGGTGGAAAATCAGCCGGGACGTGACAGGTTAACAGTGTGAGCACAAGGATTAGTTGTAAGGAAGAGATCAAGAATGTTGGTGCTCTCTCCAAGGCGGTCTGGGATATGGGAAGGGTGCTGTACAAGCTGCTCTAGGTCATTAACCCCCCGAGTCCCACCGACGTACGATGAACGTCGCTACTTTTTTCTGCGGACAGGCCCAGCGATGTGCATCATACGTCACTCAATTACTCAATTGCAAGGGCCATTGTGTGCACATTTTTCAACATTCGCTGGTGATTTTTAGTAGGCATATGCGGGAGACCTTCCTCTGCCTGCTGTCAAACGGCGATACTGTCTTTCCCCACCTAACCCCCCATCCCCCCCTTCCCCCAACACTGGGCAATTTTCCTGTTAGCTGTAACCTGGCCAGTAAAGGTATGTTGCCCAACGGTCTCTCCAGCGACGAAATTCATGGTGGAAGTGATTCTTAAGGTGGAGAACAAAGAAACAAAGAAGCTAGAAGTAGAAACAAACAAAAGTGATGAGGTGGTAATGTCGTAAAGGAAGGTGCCATATACTGGGGTTTTGGGTGAGTGAACAATGCTTATAAATGCCTATATTATTGTGTGAAAACCAATATAGACTTGTACTACACATAGTTTCATACCAAATAAATGAAATAAATATGTAATTTAAAGTGGCTTGAATAAGTTAACCCTTCCAGAGTTTGCTTTCTTTAGCCAGGTACACTGAAAAAGAAGGAAAATGTAAGGTTGAGTGACACCTGTACCAACATTTCTAACTTCAGGATCGCGATTTCTCTATGAATTTTCGATGTTTCTCATCAAAAGCGAAGGTTTCAGCCAAAAAACAAAAATACGAAAATCGGTCGGGACCTGGGGGTAGGTCGGGTAAAAAACCAGTCGGGACTGGATGGGTTAACCTGTCATGTCCCGACCGATTTCCAGTCCGAGCAATTTCAGATTTTTTTTTTTTTTTTTGGCTCAAACCTTCGCTTTTGGTGAGAAATATCAAGAATTCATAGAGAAATCACCCTCCTGAGCCTATAAATGGTGCTACAGGTGAGTCAGCCTTACCTTTCGTTCTCACTCAGGGTATCTTTCCTCAAAGAAAACGAACTATGGGTGTGTAAACTAATTCAAGCCACTTTGAATTACATGTTTATTTATATATTTGGTACGAATTTATGTGTAGTACAAGATTATATTGGTTTTCACACAATTATATAGGCAATAGAAGCAAAGTTCAGTCACCAAACACATCCACATATGGCACCTTCCTTTATGACATTACCACCTCATCACTTCTGTTTGTTTCTTGCTCAAGCTTTTTTATTTTTTTCCTCCACCTCAGGAATCACTTTCACTGTGAATTTCGCCATTGGAGAGACTGTGGGGCAATATGTCTTTACTGGCCAGGTCACTGCTAACAGGTGAATTGCCGAGTGGGGGGGGGGGATCAGGTGGGGCCAGGCAGTATCCCCACTTGACAGCAGATAGAGGAAGGTCTCCCACATATGCTTACCAAAAATCACCCATGAAACTTGAAAATTGTTCAAATGAATGACCTTGCAATTGCGTAACTTACGGGTACGTCGAAGGGTCTAGCTGTGATAAAAAGTTGCGACGTACCCATACGTCGACGGAACACCTCGGGTTAAGGATAGAAAAGATGTAGGCTTGTTCACCAGGTGGATCAGTGAAGGAAGAGGAGAGCCAAAGGTGGTGGTGAACATTGACATCTCCAAGAATGGAGATTTCCAAGAAAGGAAAAATGGACAGAATGTGTTCCATCGTAGAAGAAAGATATTTGAAGAATTTTTCATAGTCAGTAGAGTTTGGGGATAAAATAATAGTGCAGATATATTTAGCCAGAGAATGACAGAAAGGCCGAAGCCAGAGATAGAGAATTCAGAAGAATCAAGTTCAGGAATACGAGGGCAAGATAAGTCGTTGCATACATAAACACAACAGCCACCTTTGGCTTTGAAATGAGTATAGAGAACGAAGGAGATTACAGAAAAGGGTTTGCTGTCAGTTGAGTCTCATTTAGGAAGAGAAGGTGAGGTTTAGAGGAAGAGAGGTGGTGCTCAACAGAGCGAAAGTTAGAGGAAAGGCCACGAATGTTGCAGAAATGAAGAAGTGAGTCAGACAGTGGTTCCAGGAAGCTCATCGAGTCATCACCGGGAAAGGGGTAGATTGTGGTGGCATTTATGGTCCCAACCCCTGGGGACTCCGTGGCTGGGC
>JAGKTI010025952.1:0-13776 GCA_018397915.1 Birgus latro | reverse complement strand
AATATGCTGACGGGCGAGAGGATGGGAACGCGCACGCGCGCACACACACACAAACTGTTTTTCCAGTTTCACCTTCCAATAACAGGTAACCCAGTCCCTAATTCCCTCTGCCTTGCCTTCCACAATCGCAAGGAACCGTCAGGGATAAGATTCGCTCCTCTGATTGGTCATTAAGGGGCGGATCATTTTTAATTAGTTTCGTTTTGTTGGAACTGGGAGAGTGGATTGCGTGAGCGTGGGCAGACGGTGTGGGATGAACGGGGATTGTGGGATGGTAGGAAGGTTGTGGGATGGAGAAGGGGTTGTGGTATGGAAGGAGAATTGAAAAGTAGAAAAAGTAAAGTATATGATTAAATGAAGTGGATTGCAGGATAAAAATACAATAAAAAAAATAGAGTGGTTTGGAATTAGAGCAATAAGAGTATTATAAGACGAAAAGTTAAAGAATTGGTTGTTCAGTAGAGGAAGGGCGACGACGATGGGAGGAGAAGGATCATAACTAGAAGGAAGTAAGGCTAGGATGAGAGGAGGATTATGTGCTGGGGGGAGGATTGGAGAAAGATTGGAGTGTGGAAGAATGACGTCTTTCCATCTTGTTCCCTTTATCCTTTCTGTTTTTCACTTTTTTCCCCTCTGTTTACCTTCTTTTTCCTTCATTCCTTTTATCTACTAACCTCTTTTTCCCTGTCTTGACGTTTTCCTCCATACCTCTTCATTTCCCATCTGTTCCCCTCCCGCCTCCGTCTCAGCCTCCTTTCCTCTCCCTCCTCTTTCTGTGCTCTCTGCTGTATCATTCAGTATTTTCTCCTCTCTTTCCTTCCCTCCCCTCGAAGTCCTCATCCACCCATTCCTCCCTGCATCCTTTCATCTTCCCCGTGCATCCCGTCATTCCAACTCTACTTGCTTTCATTCCTCCATTACCTCCTCTCCGCCCCCCATACTTCCCCGTTTTTTCCCTCCTGTCACCCTCTGTTTATCTTCTTTACTATCCCTCTTTATCCTCTCCTACTTGCCATTCCATCTCGCCATGTTTGTGAATGGCTCCGTTTTCCCTTCACTCCGTTTGTTTCCCCTCATCCACCTCCCTCCCATCTGGTTTCCTCTTTTTCCCTCATATTATATTACTTTCCCTCTTTCTCCTTTCGACACCCTTTCTTTTCCTTCTGCCTTCCCTCATCTTTCCTAATCATCTTGCACTTTCTGTTTCTCCCTCTTTTTCCTTTCGATTTTGCCTCATCTCCTTATGCTTCTCTTCAACTTCCGTCAACATCTTCTACTTCCGTCCTCTCCTCTTGCTCCCCAACATCCCCTCCCCCATTTCCCTCTGTTTCCTCATCATTATCTACATGCCTTTGTTTTCTTTCCCCTCTCTTTACCTCACTCATATCACTCTGCGTCTCCTGTCCCATTCCTCTTCCCCTCATTTCACATTTCTTCACTTAATGTTCGTTTACTTCCCGTCATCGCTATGTGCATCCTCTTTTTATCTTCCTCTCCCCCTACTTACCCCATCCACTTCTCTTACCTTCATTTTTCTTTTTTCCCCCTCATCATGGTTTATTTCCCTTCATCTTCCTCCTCCTTCCCCCGTTCTCCCTCTGGTTATCTATATACTTGTGTGTTTCTTCATCTCCTTCTCTTCCCCTCCCAGTCTCATCATCTCCCTCTTCTTTCCATCATCTCCCTCCCTTTTTCCTCATCTCCCTCCTCTTTCCTTCATCTCCCTCCTTTTTCCTTCATCTCCCTCCTCTTCTCATCTCTCCTCAGCTTCTCATCTCCCACCTGTGCTTCTCACGACCCTCCTCTTCCATTCATCTCCCTCCTCTTCCACTCATCTCTCTCTCTTTTTCCCACATCTCTCTCCTCTTTCCCTCATTTCTCGACTCTTCTCCCAGTCTCTCTCTGCTCTTCCCCCAGTTTCTCTTCTCAACCCGTAAGCTTCTGTCTCTTCTCTTCTCGTCATCCGCTTCTTTTTCCCTCTTCTACCCTCCCCTCACCGTGTTAGGAAGTGGCCCCTCTCAGACCACTTATGTAAAGCGCGACCCATTTGGACAACTTTAGAATTTTGTACCTCTATCTTCCCTACCTTTTTCCCCCTCTTTTCCTCTCCATCCCTCTACCGCGTATCCTCCTCCTCCTCCTCCTTCCCGAAAGAGTTCGTAGAAGCAAACGTAGGAGTAAGTGACAATACTCGAGAGGGAAGACGCGTGCAAACCGAGCGCGTACCAGCCCCTGCCCATCAAGCAGTTACGAACGATAGTGTACCTTCCTCACCCAGCGATTCCGTACTTCCCTCGCCAAGTGAAGTCTCCTTTACCACAGTAAGATACGGCGCAAAACCAGTAAAAGGTATGAGGAAGCATCTCCCCATAACTACCCACAATCGCTACCAGATCCTTGCTGAAGCAGTTGTCGAGATTGAAAAAACAAGGCTTAATGGGGACTCCATTGTACGCGATCAGCAGGAGGAATTTTGTAGTTGCATCTCCAGCAGCAGAAAGAGGGACTGTTTTCCAGGGGGTGGACTCTGTGATATTACAGAAGCCTGCGATGAGGTCACAAAAGACACAAGCAATAAAACTCTCTTCATTATTCATGTCAGTATAAAACGATTTGAAGCGCAACAGATCAGACGAATTGTTAGCAAAGTATCATGAAATGATCAAGCGATTTGAAACAAAGTCCACAAATGTAATTATATCTGGCATACTCCCAAGGATCAGTGCAGAAAATAGCTTCTGATAAGGCCTTCAGCACAATAACCTTCTCGAATCTCTCTACATGCAAGAAGAAGTCGACTTCGTCAGTCCATGGGAGCAGTTCTATGAGTAACATTCTTTTCCTGAATGGTGGTCTCCATTTGAACTCGTAGGAGCGGCTCCGTTAGATAGACTTTTGCATGATTAAGTTGCCCTCGTCAAATTTAAAAAAAAATGCAGAGCATCTGGGAGCAGTAATCTCAGTGTAAATACCTGTAAAGTCAGTTCATCAACTGTTTGGGACAGAATTAGAGTCTGCTGTGTTAACGCACGTAGTCCACCAGCAGATTTGAGGATTTAGAAGCTCTTATTTACTCAGAAAATTATGACATCGTCGGCATCACAGAGTCCTAGATTAACACATCTGACTGTGACTTTTTAGTGGAATGCACATTAACAGGGTACCGACCACACTGAGCTGGTGGCGGTATTTTACTATACGCGGAAACTAGTCTCCATCCCCTTGTGCTATCCAAACCCAGTATTACCAGCATAGATGCCAGTTATGTTCAGCTGGGTATTAAATTTTGTAAAATAAATATGTCTTGCCTGTCATTCTCCAGCACAGTCAACTGAGACAAATGAAAAACTTTATGATCAGATTGTGGAAATTTGTTGTCAAGAGGATAGTGTATTTTTTGATGACTTTAATTTACCAGCATCAGAGTGGGGTGACCTGCTAACTGCACACTCAGGACAAGATTTTTACATGAATATTCGAGAAAGCACCGCTCATCAACACGTAGAATACCCAATAAGATGAAGCAATATCCTAGACATCATCTTAACTACAATTAATAACGTAGTTAACAAATACTTCTTCAACTGTATCACAGATATCTGGAACAGATTACCCTCAGATGCCCTGAACTGTACCTCTGTTAAGACATTTAAAAACAAAATGGACAAATACTTGCATTAGAATCCTCAGCTCACTCTGTGTCCGTCTGAATAACTTACTTTTACCAGCTTTGTGTAAGTTCATACCCCTTCTATCTTCAAGACACCCAATTTATCTAGTGTCCCCGTACGTAGCTTCGCGTCACGTCATTACCTCACCCGGGATGGAGTCCTGCGAGGTATTGTTTTTTGTCGAGTTTCTTTAAATGTTTGTTTGTTTGTTATGAACATTACGGAAAAACGGCTGAATGGAATTACATGAAACTTTCAGGATATGTTGGCACTGGTCTCAAAAGAAAATAATTAAATTTGTGTGGTAATCGAGTGACTCTGAAAGGTCAAAATTAAGGTCACCTATTTTCAGACGGCAACTTGAAACTGGTTTAAGATAGAGATATTTACTATTATCAGCATACAGAACCTCGCATGTGGGCTTCCATCTGGCACAGAGACCTTTGACCCTGAGTGACCTTGAATGGTCAGACTTAAGATTACGGATATTAGGGGGCTATAACTCGAAACTGATTACAGATAGATATTTACTATTATCAAACTATGCAAAGTCATATATGGCCCTGTAATTGGTACCATGACCTTTGACCTTAAGTAACTGAAAGGTCAAACTCAAGGTCACGGATATTCTGGGGGCCATAACTCAGAACTGGTTGAAGTTAGATACTATTATCAGATTATAGGAAGCCCCATATGGGTTTGTAATTGGTACCATGACTTTTGACCGTAAGTGACCTTGAAAGGTAAAACCCAGGGTTACGGCTATTCAGGGGACTATAACTCGAAATTGGTTGAAGGTAGAGATATTTACTATTATCAAGATACGGGAAGTCTCATATTGGCTTTCATATGGCACCATGACCTTTGACCTTGAGTGGCCGGGTAAGGTTTGTTGTCCCTGGCACCACTTGTTATATATTTATTACTTTATTAAATGCAAATGAACTAGTATAAGCACAGACTAGGATCTGTACAGATTGTCCTGAGTTAATGGTCACTACTTTTACTTTCGACCTGTGATGGGCTGTGGATCACTGAGGGTCCCTGTTAGTTAAGTGGCCACTGTTGGGATTTTTTTTTAATGAACCAGGGGTCACTGCTTCAGGAGGTAACTTGTGTACTTGTCCCGCATGGGAAAGTTCCTTGTCACAGTGGAGTGAATGGAGCTGGGGCCTGACTGACTGCTACCTGCCTTAAAAGTGCCAGGCAGGGCTGCCGCACCACCCCTGAACATCCACACCGTGCACTGTGCAATTTCCACGCAGTCTTCAGACGCTCCGTTAACTCACCGAACCCGTACATAATGTGATGCTTTATTTATTTATTTATTTGATTATTCATTTTACTATATTACTTTCTGTTACAGTTAGCTTATAGGTAAAGTATTATAGATTGTAACTTTTCCTTTTCAGCTTTCCTTTGATGTTTCCATGTTAGTTTTTCCACGCTTCACGGTGGTCCTTCTTGCTTTTTTCCTGGAGGGTTTGGAGGCGGGGGGAGCCTTCTTGCTTTACTCTCCATATCCTTCAGCATGTAGAATTAGATCTCGTAGTCATAGTCTACTCTAACAAGCAGCCTCGAAAGAACCACAAGTCTGCTGCTGTTTGCTTTCCTATGCATTTTTTTTATTTTTTTCCTCTCCTCATGCTCCTTATCTTACCTTTCTCTACTATTTCCTCACTTCTTAGCTAGTAATGTTCTATTACTTACATATCGTCTCACAGAATAGTCTCTAAGTTATAATTTGAAAGGTATTGAGCTTTAATGCTGAAGTAGAAAATAAGATTATGCAGTAGTAATATGATCTAAAAATTGCTTCACGGTGGAAAATGAATGTCATTGATTGCTTGCACTACATTAAAAGAGAGAAGTGATTTACAGTACCCACGGAAAATGTTTCAAGAGACCAATAAGCTGCTGTAGTTCCCTTGACGGCATCGAGAGATACTGTTATAGTGACTGAAGTTACCGATCCATGATACTGCATCCATGTCTGTCAGGCGTCTGATTACTGTACGCCAACTCCAGCTAATCGGAACTTGTGTGTCTTCCCAAACTTGAAGCCACCCACTCACCTACAACCCCGGGTCTGAATCACCAGTAAGCCTGCGATCATCTACCATTCTCGGCCTAGATTTTGTGTTTGCAGGAGGATCAGGAGACATAGGAAAATCCTGTCTCTTTGTTTCTTGTCCTTTCTGCGAAAACGCGGGAAAAAAAAATCATAGATACGAGTGGAAAATGATATCAAAGCCGTGTTTTGTTTGGCACAGAAGACGTAATACTTCCTCCCGAACGACATAGTCTGTTGTCCACCAAATGTGGAGTCGACAGAATCTGAAATCAGAAAACTGAAAATCCTAAGAGTCGTATTCTAAGAGGATCCGGCGATTTTCTGCACCTCTTTGATTCTGCACATTACTTTTCAGTATCATCGTCATCTTGTGTAATTTCTTTCTTGCTTTCTGTCTGGTGTATCAGGCTCCACTCCATCAACATGTGGTGCTCTGCAGAGATTGTATGTAGGGTGAGAAGTGCTTGTAAGTGTGATTGTTGTGTTGGAGTGGCTTTGGATGTGTGTGTAGTCTGTGAGCCAAGTGTAATCGGCCCGTGCAAGCCGACTGGGTGCAAGCATACTTTATAGTACGCGACACTGGTTCAACCACAGCACCCCTTATGTCCACATTGGTCGGAAGAACGCTCCCAAAGTTTATCACCCTGGCGGGGCACGAACCCTCGTCCTTCAGTGTACGAAAGCGCACACTTTACCACTGTACCACAGAGGCTCTTTGATGCAAACTGTCGACATTAACGCGATATAGCATACTAGGGAATGTTAAATTGTGTTAGACAAAATAAATCGCTTAGAAAGAGGTGCTACGAAGCTTCCTATGTCATTTTGAATACAAGTCTGAGGCAGGGAACACTCAACAGGGTGCTCTCTGATATTTACCATTCATCCCCTCCATAGTTAGTGGGAAATAGGATTATGATAATCATGATCGTCATGACGATGATTTAACTTTCATAAATCCCTTATATCTCATATTTGCACCACTTTGCTATTTATGCTTCTTTTTCTTGTAACTATTTTACCACCTTACTGTCTAAGCTTGTTTTGATCTTCTCTTCTTCGACTTTTTCTCTCTTATTGCGATTAATATTATTCAACTTATTGCCCTTCTGGCTGTCATCCGTTCAGTTACATGCCTCCCCCCCCTCAATATGTCCATTTTGCTTCTCTCCCTATGATTATTATTACCTTCCTACCGCTGTCTGATTTTTTTTTTAATTCATGCACGCGTTTCATGCATATCATTCTGCTTTATACAGTGTCCCTGGACCTGTGCATTAACTTCAGGGAGATTATCCTTGATATAATTTTGAGTTAAATATGCTCTGTCAACACAAGTCCAATTTTCTCTTACAGAAAATGGTCTTCCACTTAATTAATCTATAAGAACATTAGTGAATTAGCTCTTTAACCCTTCAGCTGCCACAGTGTGTATTGTAACCCACATTGCTGGTCCGCAGATACGGGAAAAATGGGCGTTTTCACAAGCTGTTTTGACCCAGTTGTATATAACCAAACATGTTTAAACTTTTGTTACACACACTTCATCTTTCCACTAATGTTTGAAAGAAGCTGGGAGTCCGTAGGTGGTCCAGAGCCAGAGGGAGAATGAGTTGACGAGGAGATGTTTGTGCAGTCAGCAAATGTCTGTCGTACAGGCGGGCACCAGGCAGCATTGTTAGTAGTAACCACACCACATGCGGGACGAAATTTGGGAGGTTATTTCCTTGCTTTATAAAACTAAATTTACTGGCCAATTTTTTATCATAAGAACACGTTGCACTGTATTGTGGTACGGACATAACCTACTTGGGGAAAAAACACAAACTACATGAGCATACCTTAATAGTAACTGAGGCAACAACACAACGTTTTCTTTATTATTTATGTAGTTTCTCACGAAATACATCACTTATTATTATCACTTATTAAGCCACTTACAAGGTACTGAAGTAGTTGTCATGTGAGGGAATAAATGTAGCACCAGATTTCACCAAAAATATTCACATTTTTGCACATTTTTCTACCACTTGTTACTAGTTAGCCGCTTACAAGGTAATATTCTGCCTCTGTAAATACTTATCTTTGGTCTTATAAAACCATTGCAATCCAGAATAACTTTCTGGCAAGCTTCATTTTCACTTCCGCTGATGTATACCGCACTGCAACGTCGCTCACCATTGTCTCCATGCTTATTATTACACTAATTATATATTTCCTGACATACCAAGACTGGATATTTACACTTATGTATATTATTTCCTGAAGCCTGAACAGAAATGTCAGTGATTAAATTGATATTTAGTGTGTCACTGAATGCGAGGCCTGGAGGGAGTTAGGATTATAATTGAAGAGTTGAGAGGAAGGATGGGATTTGAATGTATTGGTGTTGTGATAAGAAGAGGTAGACTGAGATGGTTCAGGCATGCTGAAAGGATGATAAGAGTTGGGCGCGGCAGATGAGAGGAGTGAACGTTGAGGGTAGCGTCGCGAGAGGTAGACCAAAAAAGGCCTGAGATGAGGTCATAGAACGTAACTTCAGGGCTAATGGACTGACTTGGGAGGCTGCCAGAGACTGAGCATCAAAGCATCATGGAGAGCCGCCCTTAGGTGACCAAGGTCAATGCATGCAGGCATGTTGGAGCCTTTATAAATGAAACGAGATGAAACAAAACATTCGGTGTAGTACATTCAGAAGCACCCTCTGAGCATCACAATCACTTCCACTTGTGTGTAGCACATTGCATTGTCACTCGCCATTGATTCCTTATTCACCATTACACTATATTCTTTGGTACATACTAAACCAGGATACATATACATATTTACAGTCTTCTCCAACACTTAAAAGCACTCAGAACTGTGGCTAGCATGCAAGCACTTTCGCATTCAAAGGCTGACCTTGCACTAGGCACACAGTCATATGTGCTTCAATTATAGCCCTTTTTTTCTCCTTACTTCCACGTTCTCACCTTATGAATCATTGTCATAAGTGTCACTGGGTGGTAAGTGAAGCCACTTGGGTGGCAAGGCATGCTTGGGAAAGGGGGGTAGTTAGGAGAAACAGGACAACATCCTGTGGTGGCCAGTAGATGTGAGTGATGCAACACCCTCAAGCAGGCAGGGGAAACTCATGTGATGCTCTCATTGAGCATATTCAAGAGCTATGGGAATAATTGATCACACAAAAACGAAGTTTCCTGTAATCTTCTGGAAAGACTACCACAACTGCACCCACAGTCCTTCCAGAAGATCCATCACAGTCTATGGGTGAACAGTTGAAAATTAGCCTCCAGTTGATAAAAAAGAAAACTAAAAATTAGCCCTAGAATCACCACCTGGGATAATACGAGGCACTACCCAAAAGTCCGCGAACTTTGAAAGTAGGGTAGAAACTGCTTGTTGCACGGTGTGTAGATGCGAGGTGGGAATGCACGCACCCTTTGTTGGTTAGTGTTTCAAGTGGCGTTGTGCAGGGTGAATGAATTCGCTGCATGTGTGTGTCTTTTTATCATTGTGTTTGGGTTAGTTTGCGAATTTTGTGACCTCAAAAATAGTGGATGCGAAAAAGCAACGTGTGCATCCAGTTTTGTGTGAAACTCGGGAAGAACTTGGCAGAAACTCATTAAATGTTAAAACAACCATTTGATGACAATGCTTTGGGGGTTACACAAGTATATGACTGGTTTAAGCATTTTAAAAACAAACAAACATCAGCAGATGATGATGCACATTCTAGTTGCCCTTCCACCAGTTCAGCTTCTGACAGTGTGGCTAAAGTTCGTGCAACCATTCTCAAAGATCACAGGAGGACAATCCTGTTTGTGACATTGGTAGCCTGTCATATGGAACTTCTCAACGCAATTTGTTTGGCGACGTGAGGTGAAAATGTCCAGACAAGTGGTGCTCAAACAAATGAGTGCTTCATCATGACAATACACCCGTGCACACAGCTCTTGTTCAGCAGTTTTTGGCATAAAAAGCATACTGGTTGTCCCCCACCCCCCTACTCTGCAGATTTGGTCCCTTGTGTTTTTTTTTTTCCTCTTTCCGGTAATGAAAATCCAGCTGAAAGAACTAAAGATTTTACAACATTGAGGAGATCCAGTAGAAAATGCGGAAGGTCTGGAACAAGCTGATGCTCAAGAACGTCCAGAATACGTTCCAATCGTGGGAGAAGCAATGGGATCGATGTTTGCATTCCTAAGGAGGCAACTCTGAAGGTCTAGACGGTACCGATTAGGACTTGAACAAAGTTTTTTTCCTTCTTTAGTGATATTTCGGGAACTTTTGGGTAGCACTTCGTATACCAGTTGTGATTGTTCTTTCAGTCTTATCTTATGGGGATAGTTTTGTCTTCACTCCTTGCCTTTTTCTCTTTCCCTAACAATACTGAGATATTATTTTTGCTTATCTTCAGTCTTGTTTCTCTCTCATTTATTAATACTAGTGCATTTTGTTCCTGTTTTCCCCCATCACTTTTGTACCAAACTTTGTGTAAAGTTTTCCTTTTTTCTCTTCTTCTTCCAAAAGTTTCCCCATTTCTTTCAACTGTACATCGTTTATTTTTGTATTCATGTTATTTTCTCAGACTGTTTTATATTACTTATCCTTACATATGCTTGATAATTTGGTATTCCCTTTTTTCTTGCCAGTTGACTGATCATCCTTACATTTCATATGTACACTTATTTATCCATTGTAAGTTTACCTTGTGCGCATTGCCTCTCTCTGTTATTGTTTTCATTTTACCATCTGTACTTCCATTTTCTTGGCCTTTTCTCCCTTCTCCTCCTTACCCCTCCCCCCTCTTCCTCCATCTTTCCGTCTACCTTGTACACCCATCACTCCCAATTTGTAGAGATGTTCCTTACTTTCTTTTCAATCTTCCTGTGTCTTGTTTCTCTCTCTCTCTCTCTCTCTCTCTCTCTCTCTCTCTCTCTCTCTCTCTTTATCCCTCGTTCTCCGTTTCTCTTTTTCTTTTTCCCTTCCAAGTTTATAATCAGTTTTCTCCTTTCATTATATATTTCTCTTTTTTTTTCTTCTATCCCTCTTTCCTTTTTCATCTTCTCATTAGCCTTTTCTCCTGCTCTGCTTTTCTGCTCCCATGTTCTTTTTTTTTTTTTTAAATCTTTTCCTCCTCTTTTGATTACTCTCTCCTCACATCTCTGAATCTCGTTTGGTTCCCACTACCGTCTTTTCTTTCTTCCTTCCCTTTCCCATAATCCATAAGTGACCCCGGCCCTCTGTTCTCCACTCTTCGCCTNCTTTTCTCTTTCTCTCTTTTTTGTCTCTCTCTCTCTCTCTCTCTCTCTCTCTCTCTCTTTATCCCTCGTTCTCCGTTTCTCTTTTTCTTTTTCCCTTCCAAGTTTATAATCAGTTTTCTCCTTTCATTATATATTTCTCTTTTTTTTTCTTCTATCCCTCTTTCCTTTTTCATCTTCTCTTTTCTCTTTTCTCTTTTCCTGCTTTTTTTTTTTCCTCTTCTTTTTTTTTTTTTTAAATCTTTTCCTCCTCTTTTGATTACTCTCTCCTCACATCTCTGAATCTCGTTTGGTTCCCACTACCGTCTTTTCTTTCTTCCTTCCCTTTCCCATAATCCATAAGTGACCCCGGCCCTCTGTTCTCCACTCTTCGCCTCCCTTTTCTTTCTTATATTCCCTTTTCTCTCTTTGCCTCCCATTTCTCTCCGCCTCCCTTTTCCCTCTTCACCTCCCTTTTCTTTCTTCGCCTCCCTTTTCCTCTCTTCGCCTTCCTTCTTTTTCCGTCCTTCACTAACTCATCGCATTCCATCTCTCTCATTTACAAAGAATTATGTGTTGCCATTTCCATTGAAGTACCTCCTCTCTTTTCTTAATTCTCTTTACCACTCCCTTCTCTTCTTCTCTCTTCTCTTCCTTCTTTGATTTTCATATTTCTGTATTTCACGCCTCTTTCGTATTTTCTTCGACTTTTTCCTTGCTTTCACATTCCTTTACCTGGTACTTCAGTTTTATCTTACCTTCTCTCACCCATTCTTGTTCTTTCCACCCTCTCCTTTTCATTTATAGGTCAGCACAACACACTATGGAGACCTAGTATACTGTACTTCCTCAGTTCCTTTCCTCCTCCAAACAAAGTTCAACTTGGTGCCATTTCTTTATTCTTCAACAATTCGCTTGAAACTTGGTACAGTTGCTCCTTGGGTAAATACGCCTAGACGCAGTTTCAGTGTTTGATTTAGGACTTTCAGTGGGGTTTATGGGTCAAAGGTCAAACCATCAGAACACATAAAACCTTTGGTTCCATTTTTTTTTTCATTAACTATCATGGCAATTTGCAGAGAGAAAGAGAGAGAGAAAAAATCTTGCATTCCTCTAGGGATATTGGCAATCTCTAATTCATTCTTTCCCCTCCCTCTGCACTCATTCTTTTAGTTCTTCGCAGTTCATCGGCCCATCATTCTTTCTTTCTAAGCCTCCTTTCCTCTTCTTCCTCATTACTTCCACTGTCTGTGCCTTCCTTCCATTCACTCAGCTGCTCAGTTAATCTTCATTCTCTCTCTCTTTCTCCCCCTGTTCCTCTGTCATTATGTTCTCTCTGTTTCCTCTCTTCCCATCCCTCCATCGCTCCTTCCCTTTCCCCTTTCTCTTCCTCCTTCCATCCCGCATGTCGTCTGCTTTCCCTCCCGCTTATCTTCTCCCTCATTTCCTCCATCACATTTTCTTCTTCCTTACCTCTCTTCTTCCCTCCCTCACTTACGTATACTTGTCTCCTCTTCTCCCCCCTTCCTTCTTTTATTCTCTTTTTTCCCTCTTCCTCCCTCTCTCTTCCTTCCTCTTTCCCTCTTCCTCCTTCCCACTTTCTTCCTCTTTCCCTTTTCTTCCCTCCCTCGTTCTTCCTCTTTCCCTATTCCTTCCTCCCCCTTTCATCCTTTATCCTTCCTCCCCCCTTCATATGTACTTTCCTCCTGTTTCAGTTCTTCTCTCCATACTTTCTCCCTTTCTTCCACTTACCTTTCTCATCAGGTAATATTACTCTTCTCTCCCTCCTTTTCTTCTTCATCTGCCCTTTCTCCCTCTTTCTCTTCCTCCCTCCCTTCCTCCCTCCCTCCTCCACAGACCCTCCCACCCACTTAGTCATTCACTCTCTCACATTCACAGTCTCAATTGCCTCTTTCACCCTCTCTCCTTTCTTCCCTCCTTCTCTCATAAGTCCTACCCTCTTCAATCTCCACTCCTTCTTCCTCGTCTCCTTGCTTCCTTCTTTCTCTGCTCTTCCTCCTTATTTCTCTACTTTCTTTCTTTCATTTCTCGTCTCACTGGCCATTTGCTTTCCACTCTTTTACTCACTTGTCTTTTCCTACATTTTAAAATTATCTTTCTGTTTAATTCGGTCTTCCTTTTATTATTTATTTTGTCCCTTTTTTTTCCTGTCAGTGCTCTTTGTCTTTATTTTCCTTATTTTTTCACCATTGATGTATTTTTTCTGTTTCCAGTTCCACTTCTCTTCCTGTCCAATTTCCTTTCCATTTCCCACAGAACTTTATTTACTCTTCTTACCTTCGCTAATGAGGTTAGACGGTTATTTATTCACTAGTGTCTGTCCGTCTGTCTGCTTGTGTACAAGATATTTCAGAAAGTTGTGATCGGATTTCAGTGAAATCAGGTGGATATGAGTGCAATGGTTCGAAGAAGAATATAGTAGGTTTTGAGGTTGATCTGGATCCGAATGCTGAAATACATCAAATCTTATTGGCGTTGGTGGAAGTATGCGCTATCTGAGATTATGTAAACAGAGCAGATTAATACCTTAGAATTATTGACTGTGTGAGACCTTAAAAGTATTAGTGTGGTAAGAAAGAGGAATTACAGCTGTAAGTGTTCACTCTCTGAGTGCTTTCTGGTTCCGACTGACATCCTACTTGACTCATCCATTTCATCCGTTTCTTTCCCTCTCATTCCTTTCCGCCCCCTTTCACTACTCCACAGTGTTTGTATCTATTCCATGTACTATCTTTTGCTGTTATTCCCTGTCCTTCCTGATATTCCC
>JAGKTI010025951.1:0-13777 GCA_018397915.1 Birgus latro | reverse complement strand
AATCCCTCTCTAACCCCCTGAAAGAAGGATGATGAACTGCAGGATGAAGGTAACTTCAGCCTGTAATCCACTGGGCAGAGTTGCAATTACGTACTATGACTACTGCTACAATTACTACTACTACTACTACCACCACTTGGATCACTACCACTACCATTACTACTACTACTACCACCACCACCATCACTACCACTACCATTACTACTACTACTACTACTACTACTACAGTATCACTACCACCACCATCACTACCACTACTATTATTACGGTTACTACTACTACGGTACTGTACCTGTGTTCATGACGATGCCACTTGCAATGATGAGTCTGTAGGCTGGTGTTCAGTGGTCATCACCTCCCCAATGGGACTAGCTTGAGTAAAGAGCACTGGGATGTTCTCTAAGTTGGGGTTGGTGTTCTGCAGCAAACGGATCCACGATAACAGTGAGTCTCGGCTGGATGTCCCTGGGGAAGAACATCATCATCATTGTCAATGTCGTCATCGTTGTCACTACCACCACCACCCAGAACACTGTACTTACACTCTTATAAAACTAACTCACTTTCCTGATGCTTAGAATACTGTACTGTTAGCAGACAGCTGGCTACGGTCAACCAAGGATGACATTAAAATAATACTTCAATGTAGTTAAAAGTTTAGCAACTAGGCCTTTTCTCTTTCCACTGTTAACTTGCCCTAAAATTATCAACACCCTATCTTAAATACTAAACTCCAACAAGAGTAACAATAGAAAATTACACATGTCATAAAGGAAAGCTTGGGGAAGAATGCTGAACCATAGGAAACTTTTTTTTCTGTCACTGAGATAAGTAAAATAAGTGGCAATGGGGCCAAAATCTGAGCCAAGTTAAAGTAAAACGAACAACAGCCACAAAAATCATCACTTTTGCATGAAACTGAGCAATACATAACATTCAAAGTTCAAGATAAGACTCTCAACAGCCAAGCTCAAATCATCTATATTACTTTCCATCTATCTATCACCAGGCGCCTTAATCCCATACAGGCTGGCCACAAACAAATCACCTCCATGTCACCCTGTCTCCCACCATTTCTTTGCCAACCCCCCTGATCACACACCCCCTCTCTCATATACCTCTCCACTCCATCCCTTCATCTCATCCTCAGTGTTAGTGCATATTACTGTTGGTGTGTGTGTGCGCAAGCACACCTGTTGCGTCACTGGAAGGGTTCTGTGGTGTGCAGCCGGGGCCCAGTTAGTTTGCGGTGTGAGGCCGGTGAGTGCGGTTTGCCTTCTAATACTGGTAGCAGAATGTTCCGACATAATGGCGTCGTGTTCAACCAAGTGGCCTCCAAAACTTGAAAATGATTCTGACTATGAGAGTTGGAAGAAGGACACCGACATTTGGTGAGAACTGACAGACTTACCGAAAAAGAAGCAAGCCTTAGCTATTCAACCTTTCATTGTCAGGAAGAGCGAGGGTGGAGTCTTCGGAAATTGACGTGGCTGATTTGAAACAAGAGAATGGTGTTCCGACCTTGTTGAAAAAACTAGACGGTTTATTTCTCATGGACAAAGGATGTCGGCAGTTTGCAGCTTTTCATGAATTGTACAACTTCAAGAGAGCTGGTGATATGAACATCTGTAAGTTCGTGGCAGAATTTGAGCAAGTTTATTTCAAATTTACGAAGCAGAACATGGCACTGTCAAATTCTGTGATGGCTTTTATGCTCTTAGCTGCATGCAAACTTTCAGACAGTGAGCAACAACTAGTGATGTCCGCGACAACTGAGGTGACATACGAAAACATGAAATCTGCCCTGAATCGTATTTTCGCTGGTGAAATTGGCAGGCAGAACGATGCATCGGTGTCTGCCAGTGAGGTGAAGAGCGAACCAGTATTTTGGAGTGACGAAGTTGGGGGTGAGGAAATGTTTTACATTAGAGGTACTTGACGAGGACGGAGAATGTTACGGGGTGGTGCAGTACGTGATCGATGTCATGGTGGTGGCCGATATTCAACCATATCTGCTAGAATTCCCCAACGCTCATCCACTGGCAAGAGGCACAACCCACTTGGATCTGATGGAAAGGTATTGAGGTGTTTAGTATGTGATTCTAGATTTCTTTGGGCACGTGACTGTCTGGATGCATACGAAAACGACAGCAGTCGAGAAGAAAATTCTGAAACAGTGCATCTGTCGTTATTTATGGGCTATCCAGATGATGTCGCTAGTAGAGGTAAATTACAGACTCTAGTAGAAGAATCAAAGGAATGTGCTGTTCTAGACACAGGGTGTTCTCCAACTGTATGTGGAACTGAATGGATCAATTGCTATCTAATAGAGCTCACTGATTATGAATGTGAAGCTATAAGAGAAGAAGCATCATCCTCAATGTTTACTTTTGCTGATGGTGTCACAGTTTCTTCCCTCAAACATGTTACTCTACCCTGCTACATTGGAAATATGCGTGCAACCATCGTGACTGATGTTGTGAACTGCAATATTCCCTTGCTGCTGAGTAAACGTTCCATAAAAAAAGCAAAAATGTTGAATAACTTTGGAAGTGACCAGGTCACAATTTGTGGATCTATCATTAATTTGAAGTCCTCATCTTCAGGCCATTACTTGCTTCCAATTTCTTTATGACTAGGTCGTGAATTTTGTGAAACAATTGCGCTGGCATCTCTTGGGGGTGATGTAGAAAAAATGGCTTTGAAGCTTCTCAGGCAATTTGGACACCCAACATCGGCAAAACTAGTTAAACTGATCACAGATGCTGGGATTAAAAGTTCAGAACTGGAGCGGGCTATCAAGGCTGTATCTGATGCTTGTACAGTCTGCTGCAGATTCAAGAAAGCCAAGCCCCAACCCGTAGTCAGTTTGCCCATGGCGTCTAAGTTTAACGAAGCCATAGCCATGGATTTGAAAGCTTGGGGAAGGCATCATTTCCCAGTCCTTGTTGATTTGGCGACCAGGTATTGTAATGCGATAGTAATCGGGGACAAGTGTGCGCCCACCATTATCAAGGGAATATTTCGGAGCAGGATTGTTGTGTTTAGCACACCCGGAAAAATTCTTACAGACAATGGTTGTGAATTCAACAATGCTGAAATGTGAGCATTGGGAGAGGCCTTCAATATCAAGATCATGACAACGTCTGCAGAGAGTCCATGGAGCAATGGAGTCTGTGAGCATCAAAATGCAGTCACTGGTGACATTGTTAGGAAGATAATGGCTGATAGCCAGTGTGAATTGGATGTGGCTTTGGCATGGGCAGCATCAGCAAGAAATGCTCTCACCAACTACGCAGGTTTTCCTCCTAACCAACTTGTTTTTGGTCAAAACCCTGGCCTGCCTAATGTGTACGCAAATGATCCTCCAGCCATGGAACCTACATCACCATTGACAATTGTGAGAGACAACTTGAACACTCTTCATTTAGCAAGACAAGAATTTATAAAGACTGAAGCAGATGAACGTTTGGCTAGGGCTCTGCAGCACAACATACGTTCTAGTTACTTAAACGACATCCGAAAAGGAGAAGAAGTCTTCTACAAAAGAAATGACAGTCACGAGTGGCACAGTCCCGGAATTGTAATAGGCAGAGATGGGAAGCAAATTCTGGTGAGACACGGCAGTGTCTATGTGTGAGTGCACGTGTGTCGTCTGGCACATGCGCCAGAACAAGATCCTACAGTTGAGGGCGGTGTCAGAAGGATGAGAAGAACAATGTTGTCCAGGAGAAGCCTAATGACGATTCTTCGCAAGTGTTGAATGATTATCCACCAAATGACGAGTCGGAAGATAGTGCGGTTCCGATTGATGAGCCTCCCACACTTTCTATTCTGGTTAATCAGCCTCCTAAAGTTTCTGTTGGTCAACATATAAAGGGAATACATTCAGAAAGTGAAGCGTTGGTGTCTGGAAGGATTGTGAGTCAGGCAGGTAAAGCCACTGGAAAGTACAAACACTGCCACTATTTGAAGAGGGACTCTGATGGCAGCACTGATTGGGTGGATTTGCAAAATGATTTTAGCACATGGGAAGTGGTTGATGATGACGCAGAAATGCTTGTTCTTTTCAACTCTGAGGCCGTATTATGTGCCAAGGAAAATGAAATTACAAAATGGCAGAATAATGATGTGTATGAAGAAGTAGATGATGCTGGGCAAGATGTCACAAAGGTTTGATGGGTTGTGACAGAAAACTGAAAAATGGAAAGCCTATTGTTAAAGCCCGCTTAGTCGCCAGAGGATTTGAGGAAGACACAGTGGATCTCCAAATAGACTCACCTACTTGTTCAAAAGAAGCTGTGCGTTTGGCACTTTCTTTGGCCTCCATCAACCAGTGGGATTGCCACACTACGGACGTGAAAGCTGCCTACTTGCAAGGTAACGACATTGAGAGAGTTCTTCATTTACGTCCTCTGCCTGAATATGCAAATGGTAAGTTATGGAGACTAAAGAAAATGGTTTATGGCCTTTGTGATGCTGCTAGGCATTGGTATCTGTGTGTAAAAGATCAACTGATGAGACTCGGAGCTAAAGTGTCATCACTGGATTCAGCGTTGTTCTCTTGGAGCAATAGTGGCAAAGTCGAAGGCATTGTATGCATTTATGTCGACGACTTCCTTTGGGCTGGTACACATGAGTTCGAGCAGCAAGTGATAAACTGCTTGAGTCAAATATTCCTCACTGGCAGTGAGGAATCAAAAGCCTTCAAATACGTTGGTCTCAATGTCGTCACCAACATCGATGGCAGCATAACGCTCGACCAATTCCAGTATGCATCATCTTTGAAACCAGTCATGCTGAGTAGACATCGTGCAGCAGTAAAATCAGGAGAGCTGTCCAAGTCTGAGAAAACGGAATACTGAGCATTAATTGGGCAACTCAACTGGACTGCCACACACACACGGTCAGATATTGCCTATGATGTGTATGAGCTGAGTGTGACTAGCAACCGAGCTACCGTAGCGGATTTTCTTAGACTCAATAAGGTGATCTCAAGGGTGAAGACTGACAACATGAAGCTATACATTCCAAGAATGGGGCCGATCGACAACTGTTATATAGAGTGCTTTTAGGATGCCTCATTTGCCAACCTTGTAGGCAATGGGTCTCAGGGAGGTTTTGTGATCTTCCTACGAGATGCTAGTGAGGTAAGATGTCCTATATTCCGGCAGACAAGAAAGATCAGGAGGGTCATCAAATTTACCTTATCTGATGAAGCGTTGGTGCTGCTTGAATGTGCTGAGAATGCTGTATATCTCGCCAACATATTGCGTGAGGTCTCTGGATGTGGAAAGATCGAAATAAAGTGTTTCGTCGACAACAAGGGTCTGGTGGACGCCCTTTATTCCTGCAGAAGCGTAGAAGACAGGAGATTGCGAACTAATATTGCTGTATTACAAGACATGTTGGAGCGAGGGGAGACTGATGAAGTATCTTGGGTGGATAAATCACAACAACTGGCTGATTGTCTCACCAAGAAACATGCCTCAACCGAGCGGCTGCGTGCAGCAGTCAGCTGAGACTAAAAGGATTATCGTACTTCAAGAGACATCACATATCTGTATGTGGCCACAGACTGGGTCTTGATAGTAATTAAACAAAAGTCTATGTATTGGATGCATAGTGTGTAATGGGTGTTGATGGTACTCACACAAAAGTCTATGTATTGGATAAATAGTGTGTATCAGACGCCAAGAGACCATCCAGCTTCGTCCTTGGAATCTTTCGTCAAATTAAGAAGAGAGGACGAGAGTGTTAGTGCATATTGCTGTTACCCCTGGAAGTAGGGTTTTTTTTTCAAGAATTCTCCCCCAGTATCCCTGCCTGTTGTAAGAGGCGACTAAAAGGGTTGGTGGTGGGTTAGTGCCCCACCCCGTAAAACAACTACAGTAAGACCTCACTATAACGGACTAATTGGGGCTCAGGCCAGTCCGAAATATGCGATTTTCCGATAAAAGCGACATCCGGACTTACCCCTGCTAATCCGGACTTTTTCCGATATATCAGACATTAGTCCGGATTGCATCAATGGTTTTCACCACCATTGCAGCACTGTACTGTGTTATACCTTCACTACATTAATCAAATGGTATAATAATACTGTACTGTGCACTGAAAAACACGTCTTTTACTTGTCTTATTGTGGTGAACATAGCTGAAGTTGTCAGGCAGTCCGGACTACTTTCTGGCTATATCGGACTTTTTCTGATATATAGGAGTTTAGTCCGGTAGCTCCTCGAGTCCGATAAAAGCGAATTCTGGTCTACTGAAGTCCGTTACATCGAGGTTTTACTGTAACTAAAAATACGAACAAGAAGCCTTGGACCAGGACTGATCAAAAGTTGACGAAAAAGGACCGGACAAAGGACTTGGTAGGGATTGCGACTTGGAATGTAAGAGGTATGAAAGATGAGGTGAAAGAGAGAGAGATTGTACAAGTGCTTGAGAGTGCGAAAGTGGATATATGTGGAATAACTGAAACTAAATGGCCAGGTGAGAGTGTGAGAGAATGGGAGTATGGATGGGGTATATGTGCGGGAGTAGGTGAGAATGAGAGGGCGAAAGAATGGGTGTGTATTGCTGTGAGCAACAGATGGAAGGAGAATGTAAGAGAGTATGGACCAGTTGGGTCAAGGATTGTGTGGGTAAGAGTGAAAGTTGGACTACAAATGTGGGCGATTGTGTGTGTGTATGCGCCAACGCAAGATCGTGTAAGTAGAGTGAGAGAAGAGTTCTGAGCAAATGTGGAAGCCTGCTTGGAAAAGTTTGAAAGGAATGAGAGAGTGTTTCTGATTGAAGATATGAATGGAAAAGTAACAAATGAGAAGGTGGATGGTGTGGTTGGTGAGTGGGGTGTGCCTGCAGAGATGGATGAGAATGGCAGTGCTTTAGTGGACATTTGTGCCGGGGAGGGGGTTGGTGTTAGCTAATACCCTCTTCAGGCACAAAATGATCCATGGGTATACACGGCGAGTGTTGAGAAGGGTGGATGGTAAACTGAATGAACGGAAGGCAATGACTGACTGTGTGTGTGGATGAAAGGATGAGAAAATGTGTAATCGATGCAAGAGTATATAGAGGCTGGGGGAGTGGACTTTCTGACCATCACTTGGTGGTGGCCAGTATCAGAATCCAAACAAGATGGAGGAAGAGAAGAAGGGAAGGACAGGAGGAAGTAGTTCTTACAAGAGGGTAGAAAAGTTACAAGAGGATGGAATAAAGGCTGAATATAAAAGGGAAGTTGAGGAGTGATTGGGTAAATATAGATTGGAGCAGATGGGGGACATGCAAGGTGTGTGCAAGATATTCACAGAAGAAATCTGTGCAGCATGTGAGGTCGTGTGTGGAGTGAAGAGAAGACGAAAGGGGGTTCAGGGAACAGTAAGGTGGATGGAAGAGGTGAGAGAGGCTGTGGCACAAAAGAAGAAAGCATATAATGAGTGGATGAGGAACAGGGGCATCGAAGAAGCTGAGAGATGGATGAAAGAGTTATATGTAGAGAGGAGGAGAGAGGTGAAACGATTAGTAAGAGAGAGTAAGAAGAGAGTGGATGAGGAATTTGGAAGGAATCTGAATGCAAAGTGGAGGGAATGTAAGAAAATGTTCTGGAAAGAGATGAAGAGAGCTAGACAGGGTGCCAACGAAGTCAGTGGGGGTGTGAAAGATAAAAATGGTAGATTACTAGTGGAGAAGGGAGAAAAAGTGAACAGATGGAGAGAACACTTTAACGAATTGTTGAACATATAGAATGAAAGTAATGCAAGTATCAGTGGCTGGGGAATAGCAGGGAGAAGGAGGGTTGTGAGAGGAGAGGAAGAAATCAGTAGGATGGAAGTGGTGGAAGCAATGAAGAAAGTTAAAATGGGGAAAGCCCAAGGAACTGATGGAATGTGTGGTGAAAAGCTGAAGCATGGGGAAGAGATAGTAATAGAATGGATGTGGAAGGTGTGCAGATTGGCCTGGGAGGAAGGTAGAGTCCCCGAGGATTGAAAGTCAGGTATAATTATTCCTCTGTACAAAGGAAAAGGGGAAAAAGCAGTGTGTGGTAATGATAGGGGCATTTGCCTTCTCAGTGTAATAGGAAAAGTATATGTAGGATACTTATTGACAGAGTTAGGAAAATAACAGGAATTAGTTTGACAAAAACAGGGAGGTTTTAGGAAAGGTTGTGTAGACCAGATATTCATTCTTAGATCTTTAGTGGAAAAGTTTCTAGAGAAGGGAAAGAAGTTGTATGCAGCCTTCATGGATTTGGAGAGAGCATATGACAGGGTGGATAGACAAGGATTGTGGAAAATATTAAGAATATATGGAGTGGATGGGAAATTGTTGAAGGCAGTGAAGAGTATGTATGAAGGTGCTAAGGCTGTAGTGCGTGTGGATGGCAAACTGAGTGAATCTTTCCATTTGAAGGTTGGATTGAAACAAAGATGTGTCATGTTGCCATGGTTGTTCAATCTGTACATGGATGGGGTTATAAAAGAGATACAAGGTCAGACAGTGGATGTTGGAGCTGCCCTAGTGAGAGAGGGCAGTGTTTGGAAACTGCCTGTACCGTTGTTTGCAGATGGTACTGTGTTGTTGAGTGATGATGAAGGGGAGCTGCAAGGCTTGGTAGATGAGTTTGGGAGAGTGTGTAAGAAATGGAATCTAAAGGTGAATGTAGGGAAGAGTGAAGCCAGTGAATGTACAGTGAGATTGGATGGGAAGGATATGGAGAATATGAGTGCATTTAAGTACTTGGATAGTGTGATGAGTAAGGATGGGAGTCTGGAGGGTGAAGTGCTTGAAAGGGTGAAGCAGGGAAGGAAGGTTGGTGGTTCGTTGAAAGCAGTGATAAGAAACAGGGAAGTGAGCATGGAAGTGAAAAAGTTGTTACATGACAGTACTGTGATACCAACTCTAACATATGGAAGTGAAGCTTGGACCCTGTTGGAAGGACAGAAGCCAAGAGTGAGAGGAGTGGAAATGAGTTATTTGAGAGGAGCATGTGGAGTCACATGAAGAGACAGACTAACAAATGAGGAAGTGAAGGAGTGTTGTGGTATGGATGTTGACCTGATAGGAAGCATTAGGAGAAACATGTTAAGGTGGTTTGGGCATGTGGAGAGGATGGAGAGTGAAAGACTGATGAGGAGAGTGTATGTGAGTTAGGTGGAGGGGGGGAGAGGGAGGGGGAAGCCGAGGATGAGATGAAGGGATGGAGTGGTGAGGTACATGAGAGAGGGGGGTGTGAGTTGGGAATGGGGTAGTGAAATGGCGGGGGACAGAGCGACATGGAAGTGATTTGTTTGTGGCCACCCCATGCGGGATTGAGGTGTCTGGCAACAGATAGATAGATAGTGTGTGTGTGCTCACACACCTGTTACGTCACGAGTGGTGACGTCACCGGAAGGGTCCTGTGGTGTGTAGCCGAGGCCCGGTTAGTTCGCGGTGTGAGGACGGTGAGTGCGGTTTGCCTTGTAACACTCAGTCTCCTCCTCCCTCTCCCCACCTCCACCTCACTCACATACACTCTCCACATTAGTCTTTCACTCTCAATCCTCTCCACATTATATTACAATCCAGTGAATGTTTTTTTCTTTTTCAACAGTTCCCAGCAGTGAAGTCATTTGCCAACCTCGCATGAGGATTTCTTTGACCCATAAGTCCAACAACGCAGCCCTCCATTTAATTCTAGGTATCTACAGACAATTCTATCCAACACAGTAGAGATTTTCCAACTGGAAGCATTAGATATAGCCTTCATTGACACCTTTGCTAACAGAGTAGTAGATGAGCGTGGGGTTAATGAATGACCGTAAACAGTCATTCATTGACCCCACACTTATCTACTAGCCCCACATTCATCCAATCATCCCACAATCATTCACTCACCCTGGAATCATCCACTCACCCCACAATCATCCACACACCCCACCACCATCCACTCACCACACTCGTTCACTCACCATTCTCTCATTCATTTACCACACTCATTCCCTCACCAAACACTCATTCATTCATTCATTCATCACACTTTCAATTCACTCACCTGTAGCACATATGGCCACAATGGTGCCATCATCCTGTTCATGTACACTCAATGGCTGTCCCACCCTGGTTTCCTCATCCGGCTCAACCTCACCAGTGAACCAAAACTTCAGGGAACCAACATCTGAAGTATAAATAAATAAATAAGACCTAGTGGCAGACTTGATGGAAGGCATGGCATGGGCTCCATTGGCATGGTTTTTGGACTGGAATGGGATGGGACTCATATCTGTGACAAAGGATACAGGGCATTGTGGTTCCCAGGCTGTCATTTTCATTCAACAGAGAGGTCCCGAACATGAGAGCAGCGTTCCATGAGACTGCCCTATCAGTGAGTGTATACTGGTGGCACAATACAGAGCCAAAGCATCCTTAGAGGGTGTCCATGTATCTGTCCTGGCACAGTGCCCTGAGGCCACTGCCTCAGCCACTGGCCAGGGATAGTGGGCTATGGGTCCCTGGTCCCCTACCTGGAATTGGGGCTTTGCGTGTGAAGGGGGAGCATTACTGACGTGCCTTCAAAACCAAGCACTGTAAAAAGTAAGGCATGGTGGCTCAGTGATAGAAAGCCTGACTTGAAACCGAAGAGTCATGAGTTTATGCCGTGCCCAAGAACCTGCCCTGCCTGGAGAGGTAGCGCTCTCCTGCCACATAGCTGGTAGTAGCAACCGTGGCTCAGTGGGTTAGAGCGCTCTGACCGAAGGGTTAGAGGTTCGAATCCACCCAAGTCATTGACAGGCATTAGGAAGGGCATCCGGTCATAAAGTGCTATACATTCAAAACCAAAGTCCTCTGCCCAAGGGTAACGCGTTAGCCCTTATCGATAAAAAAAGGGGACATGGCATAAAACAACAACAACCAAACATCCCAAGGGGTTCAGAAAGGCATCCTAGAATGTGGGTGGGATGATGAGGGGAAGTAGTGGAGGGCCTGAGCAGGAGGCAGGTTGATGTCTGCTGCTCACAGGTAGTTAGGTATAGGGGAAAGTCATTAAGGATGATCATTGGGAAGGATGGTAGGTGTAAGTTATTTTGGAAGGAAGGTGTGGACAGACATGGTGGTGTGGGCACGCTGGTCAAAGAGAAGTGGGTGGAGTGTGTTATGAATGTATTGAAAGTGAATGAAAGGATTATAGCACTGAAAACTCAAGCAACCATGTTGGAGCTTTTATAAAAACAATAATAATAATCATCACCAACACCACCAACATCATCTGGATCTCCTTTCCCACCCTAGGGATGGGAAAGAAGTAGCAATGTCCAGACTGACCAAGTTTGCTCAATCCAATTGGCAAAGCTTCCATTCACTCATCAATCAAGCCCCCAGACTTCTGGCTCTATCTGATATGCTCAAAAAACTTTCACCACATTCTGTAGCTTCACATAAATGTAACCAATAGAGCCAATCCAAATTCTGTCAAGTTATAATGAGGTGCCAAATCCCTGATCATGCACTTCTCACAACATCCATCCAGCCAGCTTGATCTCGTCAGTCCCCTAGCCTCACCGACTTCCACACCTCTCTTCCTCACACACTCATCTATCACATCTCTCCAGCTTCTCCTTGGCCTAGCTCGCCTCCTCCCTCCTTCATTTTTGCTCAGATATACCTTTTTCACCACTCTCTTGTTATCCATTCTCTCCACATGACCATACCATCGCGTACACTCTCTTCGTTTCTAGTGTCCACAGACTTCCTCTTTCCGCATCTTTCACAAATCACATTATTTCGTATCNTCGTATCCTATCCATCTTCTGTACTCCACATACTTTCCTCAGCAGTCCCATCTCCACTACTCTCACTCCTGACTTTTCATTTTCGTGCCACACCATAGTCTCACAACCATATGTTAAAGATGGCACTAACACTCCTTCATGTAAGCCTCGTGCAGCTGCAACACTCAAGCCTCTGTTTCTTATCAAGGCCACCATAGCACCAGCTACTTTCCTTCCCTGTGTCACTCGACTTTCCACTTCTGTTGCACATATTCCTCTCTTTCCTATCACTATACCCAGGTATTTGAACTCTCTCACCAATTCCAGTCTTTCTCCATTCACTGTAACATCACACTGGGAGTCATCTTCTCTCTCAATGACCATCACTTTCTCTACATATACACTCAAGGCACAACGTTCACAGACAGCAAAAAAACTCTGCGCTGGTCTACGAAGTTCTTGTCTGGTATTTCTCCATTACTAGTGTTTTTACTTCTCTCATCACTCCATCCATATATATATGGAACAATCATGGGGATATCACACAACCTTGTCTCACACCCATTCTGATCATGAACCATTCACTCAGATGCCCATTTACCCTTACACATGTCTCACTGCCATGAAAAAAACTCTTGACAGCACCTAGCACCTTACCATCTACACCATACATGCGAAAAACCTTCCACAATCCTTCTCTGTCTACTTTGTCGTATGCAGTTTCCAGATCCATGAATGCCATAAACACCTTACAGTCCTTATCACAAGCCTTTTCCACTATCTGTCTCACTCCAAATATTTGATCCATACATCCTCTGCCACTCCTAAAGCCACCCTGTTCATCACTCACTAGGGCTTCTGATATTCTCTCTCACTTTCTCCAAAACAATTCTCCCATATATCTTCCCTATCACACTCAATAAACTTGTGCCATGATAATTCTTGCACTCACTTCACTCACCTTTATTTTTGAACAAGGGTACAATCACAACTTTTTCCCACTCTGCTGGCAGTTTCACTCATCCATACCTTCTTACATATCTCCAACAAGCACTTCATTCTGCTCTCTCCACTACACTTAATCATCTCTGCATACACCTCATCAACCCCAGCTGCTTTCCCATTCTTCAGCTGCTTCACAGCAGTCTTCACCTTTGTGAGTGTCAAGTTTCCTGGCACTGTATTCCTTCACTGCATGCCCCCCAAACCAATCATGTTTACAATGGCTCTGCTCTCTATTCCCATTCATCAGGATTTCAAAATATTCTTTTCATTAGGTCCTTACTTCTTCCACATGGGTTAATACTCTACCACTTACATCCTTCACACTGTTGTGCTTCTTTCTGCTGTCACTTCTACACTTCTGCACCTCTTTCCAGAACAACTTCCTATTTTCTGAGTAGTTTGCATTCATTTTTCGTCCTAGATCATCATTTACCTCCTCCTTTTCCTTCTTCACTAGTCTCCTTATGTGATTCTTGCTCTCAATATATTCAGTCTTATTTAAGTGGAACCCTGTCCTGTAACCACTCTAGCCACTTCTTCCTCTTTTCCTCCACTGCTCTCTTAACATCTTCATCCCACCATGCCATACCTATCTTCTTCGTTGTTACGCTGGCCACAACACACACCGCTTTAGCATTCCTAACTAAGCAATCCCTATATGTATTCTACAAGCTGTCCAGATCCATTTCATTTCAATTCACTGATTCCAACTCCCTAACTTTGGTCCTGTATCCATCTGCCATTTCTTTAATCCTCAGCTCCTCTGCTTTCAGTCTTTCTCCCTGACTGCTCCTCTCCTGGTCCACCTCACTCCCTTCAGCTTGATACTGCATACCACAATCATATGATCTGACAGACCTCCACATCGTCCTCTCACAGCCCTGATATCAGCAACCATTTCCTGCATCACCCTCACTACGAGCACACAATCAATCAGGCTCCTTTCAACATGATCCCCATTCCCTCTATACCATGTATATTTATGTGCATCTTTGTGTTTGAAATACAAGTTACAAATGCAC
>JAGKTI010025950.1:0-11503 GCA_018397915.1 Birgus latro | reverse complement strand
ACGCACGCACACACACACACACACCAACTCTTCATTTGTTAATTTCTTCTCTCCCCTGAACTGGCTAAAATGTCTGCAATTACCAAGAATTTGGTCGAGCAACTTGTAATCACACTGAGAGGGTAAAGTTGCTACTGCGGTGAGTTTTTATAAGGTAATTAAATCGGCCGTCGTAAACTGGTCTAGAACACAGTGTTCTTCATTCTCGGCCAAACGTTAACTATTTCTACCGGCCAATGTAGTTATATTTCCCAAAGGATAACTTTCACATCATTGCGAACGATAAGGTGAGCAGGGGACTCTTATGTGTGTTTCGTCTGTGTATGATCAGCAGAACTCATGCTGTTTTGATCCGATTTTGACCTAAGTTGATGGAAGTGTTCGTCAGAATGAGAAAGACACATTTTTTAATAAGCATAGAATAAATTTCAAGGTCGTATGTAAAGTCAGATTTAATAATTTTGATTCTATGCAAGCCAAAACTAGCTAGATGGATCCAACATAAGGCAATAATGAAGAGATTTTATTATGAAAACAATTGATTAAAGGTTAAGGTCACAGGCTAAGGTCAAAGTTTAACTAGTATGGGTCTGGGTTGAGAGCAGATTAATATAAACAATTTTGATTTGACGTATTTGGTTATATAGTTATCACCCAGCGTTATAAATGATTCTCTGGGTTAAAGGAAACTGTTAGGCTTGTCACTCAGTGCAGAACCAACTGAAATGGAAAGAACAGTAATAAAGGTGACAAAAATGATGGGAGAAATAGGGAGCGAGGGGGGCAGACGCTGGAAAAGAACTATAAAGATGAGGAAGAAAGCAGGTAGCACTACATTAAGTGAGTAGATGCTGGTCGCCATTACTTAGAAAAAAATATATACAATGAAACAGAGATCATCAGATAGAATGAGTTAAATACGAGTGAATATGACGTTATTAACAAGCGGTCTTATACAAAAGGCAAGTTCCAGGATGTTAATGAATATGGTCCCAGACGCATACACTTTAGCTGATCAGTGTTACCTTTAGGAGTGACTGGTAGAGCTGCTGTTTATGGACTGTAGGGGCCGGGAATCGTACCTACGTAGTTGATCTATTGCGACAAGTGGAAATGTTGGATGGGAGAGAGACGCAGGTTAGTACTTGCTCGAAAGATTAGAGAAAATAAAGAATGAAAGCTCCAACATGTGCCTCTCTTCCATCCAGCCTTACCTACCTCACCCCAGGCTACTTCCAGCACGTTCTTAGCTAAACATGTGCTCACTGAACTGTATTATCGTCGCCATATGTTCGTAGCACCTGTTCCTTAGAGACTTAATTCGTGTTTTACATCTGAACCCCGTTACTATGGTGATATATTTACAGCTAGCAGCCACCAGACGGTTTTGGAATCTAGAATGAATATCTCGAACAAAAAGTTGGGACTGTATCTAGCCTTTTCTATTCAGTTTTTACTTCCTAAAATGAATACCGGATTAATATGACCTCGTAATTTGCATGTGTACTTTGTTAATTATAGTTTTCATCACAAAAGCACTGGAAAATGTTTTAGTTTAATGTACAGATTTATCAGTTCCCTTATGCTTGTTTCTAAATCTTAGCTAGTGTTCACCTTGATTTCTGTGACATCTTAACCATTCTTCTCTCATCTCAGTCACGTATTCTCACCTCTCTTGTTGTTTTCCTGTCTCCCAGGGAAAATAAATTGTCTTCATTTTTCAGCCTCGTCTGTTCATTGTATATTCTGTCTTACTTCCACATATTTTTTTTCTTTTTATTCAGTTCAGTTAATATCATCCCTCTCTCTCTCTCTCTCTCTCTCTCTCTCTCTCTCTCTCTCTCCCTCTCTCTCTCTCTTTCTCTCTTTCTCTCTTTCTCTCTCCTTTCGTTTTCTTTCTCCACTCCTCTCCTCATCTCCTCCCGTCTCCCTCCCTCCCTTCCTCCCCCTTCCATTACCCAGCCCGGCCCTTGGGTGGTGGCAGGTACGGAGAGCGACTAAGTATTGTAATTAGTGTCAATCTTGTTATGAGGGAGACCTAATTTGTGGACATACATATTTATACTTGATGTACAATATGTTAGTGGTTGTGGTAGGGATCGCAGTTGTGGTGGATGATGCTGGTGGTAGTTGTGGTATTTAGTGGTGGCAGTTGTATCGTGTGATGGTGATAGTGGCTGGTGGTAATGGTGGCGGCAGTTGTGATGGTAGGTGGAGATGGTGATGGTAATATTCGTGGTTGATTTGGTAGGAGTGGTTCTGGTTGTGGTGGTAGGGGGTGATAATGGTGGTAGGTGGCTGGTAGTGCTGGTGGTAGTAGTGGTGGTGGTTGTTCTTGATAATGGTGGTAGGTTTGGTGACTGATACTGAGACTGGGCACTTTAGGTGGTAGTATGATTATGGGCAATGGTGATAGGAGCTGGGAAAGTGGATATTATGGCGTCGTTGGTGGTGGGAATGATGGTGTTGTTGGTGATAGTTTTGGTGTTGGTGGTGACAATTTAGGTTTTGCTGGTTACGCTTTTGGTATTATTGGTAGCATTTTGGCGACAGTTTTCGTGATGGCAGTTTTGGTATTGTTGATTATAGCTGTCGTGTTAATGGTACCAATTTTGGTTGTGTTGGTGATAGTTTTGGTGTTGGTGGTGATAGTTTTGGTGTTGGTGGTGATAGTCTTGGTATTGGTGGTGATAGTTTTGGTGTTGGTGGTGACAGTCTTGGTGTTGGTGGTAATACTTTTGATGCTAGAAGTTGAAGTTGCTAACTTTGGCTTTTGTGGTTGTAATGATACTTGTGGTCATGATTTTAACGAAAAATTCCATGTTTATAAATGACGAAGAGAAACATAATTTAGAGACGTAACACTTCCTTTGCCCACAGGCAGCAGTTCAAGCAACATCGCCGCCTCGATGACACAAGAGACGGTGATTTTAACTGACTTTATTTTTCTCTTATTAACCAAATGTAAATAAAAATCTTAGAAAGCCTTGTTATAAATCTCCCTATACCGAATATTAACATGGAAAACAAGCTTAACGAGCTACTACTACGCTGCTGCTGCTAGTTCGGCTGTTGATGATGATAATGCTCAGACAGAGATAGAATATGCGGCTTAGTAATCAGTGTGTAGGGTTGTTCGGAAGTACGGGTTCCATGGTAAAAAAAAAAGTGATGAAAACACGTCCCCTCACTCAGACCACAAGCAGACTGGGTGGTGAAGGCAGGAAGGTACCTCCACCCTGACTCATTTTAAGGCTGAGAAAGGCCTGAAGGGCAGAAAGGCAAGAACTAGGTCAGCACCTCGATAAAGTGCTGTTGTAGTGGTATTTTACGGCCGTACCTTATGTACTTGAAGTAATGCAAGTACTTGTACTAAGGGATCTGGTTGCCGTACTGGAGGTAATGATGGTGGTTACAGCGAAGGTGGTCGTTGTATGAGAGACGATATCAGTGGTCGTAGCGTCGGTCAAGGGAGCTACTTATTAATTCTCCCAGTTGCTTATTTGCTGTGATATTACTGCTGCAGATAATGCTACTTATAATTAGTGATCACAGTTGGTGGTACGAGCTGCTTTGAGATGTATGAGTGGGGTGGTTGTGGTGGAAATTATGGTGGTACAGATGCAGTAATAGTTTTTACCAGAAGAAAGTCATCATTGCTAAGTTGAAGAGTTAAGTGGCAGTAACATTAATTTTGGTAATTATTACGTTGTAGAAGCTGTGTGGTAATTGTGTAGGTTTTGCTACAAGTAGAAGTGAAGGGCGTTTTGTGGATGACAGTAGCTGGAGACATGATTACCTCGCTCTAACGGAGTCCGCGAGGTATTGTTTTTGATCAAGTTTGTTTGTTTGTTAGCAACGTTACGGAAAAAAACAGCTAATGAAATTACATGAAACTTTCAGGATATGTGGGCACTGGTCCCAAAAGAAAGTGATTGAATTTTGGAGGTAATCGAGTGACCATGAAAGGTCAAAATCAAGGTCACGGATTTTTGGAGGGCTATAAGTTGAAACAGGTTGAAGAAAGAGATATTTACTATTGTGAGCATATAGGAACTCGTAATATGGGCTTTCATTTGGCACGAAAACCTTTGACCTTGAGTGAACATGAAAGGTCAAGCTCAAGGTCACGGATATTCAGGGGGCTATAACTCTAATGTGGTTGAAGATAGAGGGATATTTATACTTATCAACACATAGGAAGCCCCGTCAAGGTTTTGAATTGCTACCATGACCTTTGACCATAAGTGACTTTGAAAGGTCAAATTCAAAGTCACGGATAATCTGGGTGCTATAACTCGAAACTCGTTGCAGATAGATATTTACTACAAGATATAGGAAGCCATATGGGTTTTTATTTGGCAGCATGACCTTTGACCTTGAGTGACTGAAAAGTCAAACGCAAGATCACGTATTTTCAGAGGGTGTAACTGAAAACATTTGCGCCATTACCTTAGACTTTAACTGTGTACCGTACTGATATTAAATGGCAGTATCGATTCAGTATTTAACAGCAATAAAACAACTGCTTCGGGCGAGGGTTATTGTGCCTGGCACCACTTGTTGTAGTTAAGAGTTGTAATGAGAGTTTTGAAATATCTGATGTGGCAAAGAGTTCGAGTTATGAGAGGTAGCTCTGCAATTAGCTCTTGATTTCATTGCCATAAAAAATGAGAACGCGCTAGTGGTGAAAACAGAAGTTCTGTCTAGGATGATGGGGGGTGGGGAGAAATTATGAAAACACAACAGAAAGTATTTAATGAGTCACAGAAAGTATTTAATGCATCAGTAGAGCACGACCATGTTCTGTTTGATTAATTTCTTCGGTATGGTGACTTCTTAAAATTCTTGCTTTCTTAGCCAATTTTATTAACATTTGGAAAGATTCTTTGAGTTGGAGGGATTACATGCACCAATCATTAATCCCTGTTTAACAAGGGCACTGTCCTAACCCTGGTAAGATGTTTGGTAGGAGAAAGAAAAAATGTAGCGAAGTATTCAAATGCTTTGATATAGTCCCTTTCTAATCAATTCACTTTTTACATGAAGTGTACGTACACTGAATTTTTCTGAAGCGAACGCAGCAAAATTTTTATTCATCATTATTCTTAGGTTTCATATATAGGTACTAGAATGTGCTCAAAGAACGCATACCTCCGCCAGCGCCAATGCCATTAAAAAGGATCCGGAGCCTATATCCAAAATTTGATAATTTCTTCTTTGGCCCATGGCCCACACTTCCACAAAATTTCATCAAAATCCGTTGATAACTTTATGAGCAACCCTACTGCCAGATCCGTCGATAAAGGATCCGGATCCGAATCCGGATCCGCCCCAAAATTTAAGCAATTCATCCTTGGTGAATGACCCACCTTTCCACAAAATTTAATTGAAATTTATTCAGAAGTTTTGGAGATGTTGTGCGGGATGCTCCGGATCCGGATCCGGCCCAAAATTTTATCATTTTTTCCTTGGTCCATGACCCACACTTTCACAAAATTTCATTAAAATCTGTTCATAACTTTTTTAGTAATCCTGTTAATAGACAAACAAACATACAAACATACAAACCAACGCGGGGTAAAACATAACCTCCTTTGCGGATGTAATACTGATGAGTAAAATTAACTTCTTTCCCAGTATCTGTATAGTAGTTTAAAGAATAAACTAGTATTAAGTAGTTTTCAAATCTCAAGCTAGAGTTATGCATCGATTCTTGTCTTCGTTACATCAGCTGTGGCTATACATCAGAGACCAATTAACCTTCACTAAGCCCGTTATGGCAATTCACCAAGTTTATCTTGCCTTCAAGACACCAGTCACCGCAAATCATAAACCGCCGCCAGCTTTTAAACCATTTGTCAAAAAAGAAGATCAAATTATACAGACCCAAATCTAAATCCGCAATAGTTAGCAAAGTTACGTACAAATGTGGAATATAGGAATATAGTTGTCCTACTGCTCCACCTCGTCTACTTTATACTTATAGCATATCCGTCACTTTTCTCTCATTGCACAGTTTAAAAAATAATCAACACTTGACAAAGAAACACACCAGACCTCTCTCAGCTTAGCAATATTGGCCATAGGAGAAAAGTGGGAAGCAGAGATGACACGTATGGCGACTTTACCTCCTGTGCCTCAGACATTAATATATCACTTTGAGTCTCACTTATCATTATTCCTGCTTTTGTTTTTTTTTTGCTAAGTTATGACAAATTTCCAAAGCAGTTTTTTCTCTAATTCCATTTAGTTGACTATAGCATCATATTACTGAAGAACCTTAAGAGAAGGATAGTTTTCACCATCACTGTTATAATTTACCTCACAGTTTTTATCTCACCTCCCATAGATCAAAATAGGCGTCACGCTGAAATTACGTACACCCTTCTTTCACATGTATATCTATGCATTATCCAACATCCAACGCTAACTAAGCCAATTAATTGTATATCTAGAGTTCCATCTAACCCCACGGCTGAATTATATCTGATACCTCTACATTAGTCATCTGAGACCTCTCTAGATATGCCTTGATTATCATGTATTAACTCACTTTTCTCTCGTCAGGCTTGTTCCTGTTATTTCCACAATTCTATATATGTCATTGCCCAGCGTAGCATCTCATCAGGAGTAATTTAGCTGGGTTACTGACACTAACATTGTTGATCATCTACACACACACACACACACACACACACACACACACACACAGAGACTACTATTACTGCTATACTTACATATTTATCCAGCCTTATATGCCGTATAAAGATGCTGCTTGAATGTACTCGTGATATATATATATACACGAGCCGTCACTGAAACCTGTCAACATCTCACATTATCACAGACCCAGTTTCTTGTAATCCCCCCCCCCGCCCTCTCTCTCTCTCTCTCTCGTCCTGCAATTCATAAATCTACGAGACTATCTTACCTCCCTTGTCAGTGTTTAGCAGCTCTCCCTTTGTCATAATTTATACGAATGACATGGACCTGCTGTTCAGACAGTGATATATACACCTTTTCTCAATCACTGCCTGATGTCTCTCTTAGCCCAGCTTATTTTTTTCTCGCTGCAGAGCAATTAAAACTTTAAAGTTACCACGATACTGCTATGGCTATTGTTTGTTGTTGGTGCTGTTGAGCAACCCCAGTCAGCCTGGCCAAGAAGGTCCATCAACAGCAGTCAGGCAAAAGAACCTGCAGGGCCGTCTCGTACAGTGAACCGATATTCTCCTGCGGTGGACAGCGTTTCACCACAGCGAGGACCGGGAAGGAGTGTGGAGGCTTGGTTCCCAGATGGACGCCGCATTTGCATCTCCACCCAGATAGTAGGAGCACCATGATAGACTCCACATCACCTTTTTATTTGGAGTTGTCAAGCAGAATAATAAATGGTTTTCAGGGTTACAGGAAACCATTAAGTATGCACTCAGTGTAGAGTCACCTGAAGTGGAAATACGGGTTATAAAGGGTGACAGGAAGGATAGAAGAAATATGAAGAGGAGAGCAGACATAGAAATGAATGGTGAAGATAAGGGAAAAAATAGGCACCACTGCAAAAAATGAGTGGATAATGGTCTTAAAAATATCTTTAAAGATGGACGGAAACATTGAAGATCGCAAGAAAAAAAAAATCGTAGTAATGTTGACTTTGTTATAACTTCCAAAAAATTCAGCGTCAGGAAATCTAACAACTATTATTTGGCAACATAAGAACAGAATATAGATAGACGTTTTTGTACAGAGGAAGTTACTGGCCACTGTTTTTCTAATCTTTTTACTTCCAGACATTATTGAGATTATTAAGTAATCTTGTTGTACCACGAATAAGATACAAAAAACATCCTCGTGCTGAAATCTGGAGACTGTTTCTAACCCTTTCTTTACCAGAAAAGCTGAATAAATCGTCTGGGAGGGACAACAGAAAAGCAAATAGGCAGGAAAAAATATTAATTGAGTGGTGACTTTTTGTACTAGTCTGTCTCACCTGAGCCCAGTGGATACCTCGACGTTGATTACCTTGGAGTCTCTCGGTAATGACTGCTTCTAACCCCTTCACTGCCAGAAAAGTTGAATAAACACATCTACTAGCGGTACGAGTGGGAAAAAAAAAATCCTTCTACCATTGCTTTTCTTACTATTCTGCCCTCCTTCAGACTAGACCGACCACATTGACGTCTAAGTCCTTTCAGTACAGTTACGTCTTGTTGACTTTATTCTTCCTACTACAAGACGATTTAATTCATCTTCGGAAAGGTTTGCCGCGGTGGAAGGATTGCTGAAGCTCAATATTTAGCACTCTCATAGCAAAAGCCTCTCAAACTGAACTGGTCTGGAGATACAAAAAAAAAGTCACTGTACGAGAATCAAAGGTGTTCATTCCGTTACTACTTTTCCTGATTATCCTTTTCTCGTTTCAATAGAACAGCCATCTGGACGTCTCTTGGTAATGACTCAAACTGCTTCACTGCCGGAAAAAAAAAGTAAAATCGTCTGGTAGCAGCAGGAGTAAGAGATCAGTCCTCCTAATACTCTACCTGTTGCTCAGCTTTTCAGTTTAGCGACCATCCCACCGTCATTCACCAGGGAGTGAGTGAGAGGGTAATGACCGTCTGCTATCACGACGAAGAGAATGAAAGAGAGAGAGACAGAGAGAGATACTTATGATAGCCTTATTCACTCCGGCAATATTCTTGGGGGAAAGCAAGAATTATTAGCGGATAATTTCTAAAGCGACACCCTTCTGACTCACAGGCCATCCCGTTACAGCTTGCTGCCCAGTTCTTTGCCTTGCTCCTCTTTATCATATTTACGATTATTCCAGTACGACGCAGTTACGTGGTCGACTAGAACTCTTGTAGGCTGTTGTACATTTCCGTGTATGTACACATGAGGGTAAGTATGTATTTATATAAGTATTTATGAAGGTAAGTATGCATGAAATATATGCATGACTTATTACCCTCACCTCCCTCCACCCATAAGGTCTTGATCCTATATCTGAAAAAGGTACAATGGCTTAGTGAATAGGTAACACACTAAAAGACACGCTGGATATGGTCGCCCCTAACAGTATGGCAAAAAAAATGTACTGGAAAGACTAAACACTGTTATTTCTCTTCAGGCTGTTTCATCTTGATTGACTGTAGCGGAGACCATAACGTCATTTATTAGGAAGCCTTTAGTGAGTGGTTGGCTAATTATTTCATTTACCTGGGAAAGTCCTGTCACTTCACCATCCAGAGAAGCTGAACAAAATGATCTAGTCGCAGCGTGAATGAAGCAGAAAGAAGAGATGTTTTAAGTTACTCCTCTTCTTTCTGCTGTCTCACTTCTGTCTGTCGGCCCCCTGAACGTCATTTAGTTGTGAGAGTGTGGGTAATGACGATGCTGGCGAGCTGGTCTTGGGAGAAGCGATAATTACCCTGTGTGACACCTTCTATGAATCTTGATTACCTCGCCCACCCTGCCTACCTGCCCGGACCTTTGGGGTAGGGCACCTGTCTTGCTGGCTGGTCTAGAGAAGGACGAGGATGAGGAGGATGAGGAGGAAAGCAAAAAGGAAAAAAGAAAAAGAAGATGAAGAATGAAAAAAAAAAGGCAGAGAGAGAGAGGGAGAGAGAGAGAGAGAGAGAGAGANGAATCTTGATTACCTCGCCCACCCTGCCTACCTGCCCGGACCTTTGGGGTAGGGCACCTGTCTTGCTGGCTGGTCTAGAGAAGGACGAGGATGAGGAGGATGAGGAGGAAAGCAAAAAGGAAAAAAGAAAAAGGTCAAGAATGAAAAAAAAAAGGAGAGAGAGAGAGAGAGAGAGAGAGAGAGAGAGAGATGAACATTAGAACATATATCTCTACAAATGAACCCGGATGGAATAAGGGAGAAACGAAGACAATGGAGCTGTATTACCTTGTGCTTTTGTGGATTTTTCAGTAACTTCCTTTGTAAATTAGTCACTATATTGCTCAGTAACTTCTCGGGCTCTTGTGACTCAGTTTTAGCCTTGTAAAATCGTTTGTTGTCAGAGTAGAATTATGTAGCTGTCCTGATCATGGGTGAGTTGCTATATATGTATTTTTTTTATATAATAACTTGGCCTAAAATTGCCATCTCGCCGCCTTGAATACTGAGATGTAGCAATAAATTAGTCGTAGAATATGATGCTAGTCACAAAGACGTGCTGTAGATACGATGCCGAACCGTAGCTTGTCTCGTTCTGCCACTGAGGTGTGTAAAATAAGAAGCACAAGGACTGAAATCTGGGCCAAATTAGATTAGGGAAAGCATAGTGATATTATTAATTATCTCACTTGCTGGTGAATAAAATAATCTTGGCCCTTATATCCATCGGTTAAGGAAGTTCCCTAACACTTTTTTCTAAGCGATTTATTTATTCATTACACCTTGCTGTCATCTGTGCCGCATCAGTGATTCAAATATCCCCATACTCTTCATAATTAACTACAAGATTATATTAACCGGTAGTATCCAATAATAAATCGCTAAGGAGGAGGTGCTGGGGAGATTCCTTAACCGTCTTGAATACGAGCCCTGGAGTTGGCTGGAAGGAAATACGAGAGAAATTGCGGCCACGAGCATGGTAATATTCTTTTGTACGTTATTTGTAGTTATTTTCTCGTTATTATGGGCACAGTTTGCACAAGAAGAAACAGGAGCACTTAGAGAATACGTACCTCCTCCAAGGACGTATTACTCAGCCTTGTATGTTTTTAATGACCTTGACCTTTGATCCTCCTAGCTCAAAATTTAATCACCTGTTTTTTGTAATGGACCTCAGTCGTTATATTAAATACGGTGCAGTTTCGTCTAATTGCTTTACCACCATGTTGCTAACAGACAGACAGACCAGCAAACCGAAGCAAAAACATAATCTTGTCCGAATACGTAGCCTCTTCAGTTCTGTGACATCTGTTAAATTTTGCTCTTCCTGTCTATAAACAATCTTCCTGTATTCAGCTTAGGCCAGACAGTTCTTATTGGAATCATTATATGTAGGATTCTTAACGCCTTCAGTACGAGAGGCATCTCTTAATTCGGATAAAATCATCTGGAAATAATAAATACAAACACAAATATACGTCACCCGACTGAAGAAGTTCACGTGGAAAAGAAAGAGATAAGCTGATGATGACGAGACAATGTAAACTTCTTACATTAAAGACCGTGACCTTGAGTTTGACCTTTCAAGATCACTTAAGGTCAAAGGTCATGATGCCAATTAAAAGCCCATCTGGGACTTCCAATATGTTGATAACAGTAAATATCTATCTGCAACCAGTTTCGAGTTATATCCCCCTGAATATCCGTGACCTTGAGTTTGAACTTTCAGGGTCACTCAAGGTCAAAGTTCCTGGTTCCAAATAAAAGCCCATATGGGAGTTCCTTTATGTTGATAATGGTAATTGTCTCTATCTTCAACCGGTTTCAAGTTATAGCCCTCTGAAAATCTGTGACATTGATTTTGACCTTTCAGGGTCATTC
>JAGKTI010025949.1:0-13777 GCA_018397915.1 Birgus latro | reverse complement strand
ATGTTAATTTTCCCATTAGTATGTATTCCTAGTACACGAATTCCTAGTACACAAACACCTCTGCTGCCCATATAGGCACGTCCTAGGGGGGTGTACTGTGTATATATACAATATATTTAAGTAAAGGATATTTCACTGAACTAAGTTCCTATCACTTATGTCAAAAGTGAAGAAAAAGTCACTGGTTGGCCAGACATCAATCCATACAGAGCTTGTTCATAAATATTGTAAGCAAATAAGGCAAGATAAGCAACAGTAGACAACACACAGAAAGAAACCAGAACCCAAGAAATACATTCCAACACACTGCATGTAACAAAGTACTGTATTAACATTACTCTAAGATCTTAATGTTCAAATAAGTACTGCATTTCAGCATAAAACATAAAGCACATCTGAGGTTAAATGATGGTTCATGATCAATATTGTACATGTGTAAATCTTAAACCTAAAGCCTCATTTTGTTAAAGAAGGAGATTAATACTACAGTTACTGCTAGGGAACATTAGGAATAGGTTCATATTACATTACTTTCAAATTATTTTGTTCAGGTTCGGGAAGCACCTACCCTTGACATATGTATATCTCCAAGGTTTAATATATAAGGTAGTTTAATGCATGCTAGTGTAACAGCCAAGTCCTTATTCTTTTTCCCTCCTCTCTTCCTATTTCTCCCATCTTTCCTGTCACTTCTTATTGCTTTTCTTTCCTTTACAGGTGGCTTTACACTGAGTGACAAGCCAAATGGTTTCCTGTAAGCCAGGAAACCATTTACAATGCTGGGTGGTAACCATATAACCAAACCATACGTGCTCCCTACGTGTCAGCAAGTGGGTTGGTGGAGGGTTAGTGCCCCTCCCTGTAAAACAGATAGCTCAGAGTCAAATGGCCACCCCTTATGGGATTGTGGTGTCTGGCAATAGATAGATAGATAGAATGCATGCTAGTGTAACAGCCAAGTCCTTATTATGCCATCTGAGAAATAGGAGTCTCAGACAAGGCTACCTTAATCTAGAATAAAAAGGTGCAACCAGTCATGTAAAGTCACCTGGGGGATACAGTACAGTCATTTATCTGCACTACAGTAGCCTAGACTTCAGTCGCTGCACTTCAGAGAAGGTAATATGAAACTGGTTACTATTATTTTACCATTACCATTATTTTAGTGTACAGTACAGTACTGTTTTGCTTAGGTTCATTAATCAAGTAACTCCTTATGCATTCTCTCACTACAGCCTCAAAGGATGAAGAAACAGCTGGCCTAAATGACATGCCTCCAGAGGAGAAAAAAGGTGTCAACATCTACTCCCCTAATGCAGTCAAGGTCACGATGAAGGATGATGTGTAAGACAGTATCATCTTGAGGTCAGGTAAATGCAGCCACCAAGTGTGAGATTTAAGACTGGAGTTGGCTGGCAAGACGTGTACAGTTTTAAAATGGAGTCAGATGGTAGGTTTTAAAATGTAGTTGGGGGCACTAACTATCCACTCACTCGATGTAGTGCTGCTCTTGGGTGCCTGCCCTTTCCTGTCTTCCTTCCTTTCTTCCCTCCTTCTGCTTTTGTCTTTCTTTCCTTCATTCTTTCCTCTTCCTTCTGTGTATGGGTGACTCTACACTGAATGACAAGCCAAGTGGTTTACTACGCTGGGTGGCAACCATATACTGTACTGTAACGGAATTATGGTGCCTGGTGGTTTAGTGGGTAATTAAGGCATTCCAATGGAATTGAGCCAGTGCAGGTTTATATCTAAGGAGTGGTTGGGGTTTATTGCTCACGTAATGCCATTCAGGGACAAGTGAGGCAGGTCACTCTCATCTTCAATGTCAGGACCAACTTACCTAGTCCCAGGCTCCTGTGCTCCTCATGGGGCAACACTGGATTAGATGGTGAGATGAGCTGGAAAATATGAGGTGTAAGGTTTTAAAATGAAGTCAGGTGATATACAGTAATGTATAAGGTTAATGAGAGTGGATGGGTTCAAATTCACCCTGCACAAGTAAGGCTTTATAACAGAGTATGATGCTATGAAATTTAAAATAGAGTTTGAGGGTAAGAAGTGGAAAGTTCTAAAACGGATGGTACAAAGTGAAGCCAATGATTGTAAGGTTTTAAAATGGAGTTTTATAGTATTAAATGCAGCCAACCCCAGAACGATCTTTAAAACTGAGATGTGCATGAACCATTGAGGTTTTAATATAGAGCTTGATGGCAGGCAATGTAAGGCTGTAAAATGGATACATTAAGAGATTACAAATGCTTCCACCAAGAGGGAAGTTTTAAAATGGACTTATTTGGTGTATGTAGTGCAGCCACTAAAATTAAAGTTTTAAAATTACATTAAGCAACGTACGGCTGAAGAATGGATAACAACTTGCAGATTGCAGCCACTGATTGCTAATTTATAAAATGGAACTGGATGGCGTGAAGTGCAGCAGTCAAGTGTAATGTTCTAAAATGGAGATGGATAAGAAAGGTGTGTAGGGAAGTTTATTTCCACAGCAGCCTTATTGGTTGTGTAAAGTGAAGCTGATGGCAGAGTCACAAAATAATGATCAGTTCCATTTTTCAAGTTACAGTACATCTGTTTGTGCACGAAGGGAAGGTGATGAGAGCGGGGAATTTTTCTACATCACCTTTTCTTCCTGTAACACTGACTCTTAGTTACAACACCAATTAGCTCTCGAGTCTGTTGGGGTCTTGGTTGTGTAGATACAGATGATCCAAAGTTGAGTTGTTGAGTACAGCTTTTCTTCACAATGAAAAATCTTCCCTATGTTGACCTAAATAATCTGACAGAAGCAAGACTCTAATGACAGGAGACATACTGAGTGAGCTAGGAATGGGATAGAACAATGTATTGAATGGTCTTGTGAGTGAACTGAATATGAAATCATCTGCCGGAAAATTCACTAGATGCTGATGGTGTTGAAATGTGCTTGCTGAATATCCAAGTGGAAGGTTATCATGGGCCAAAGGTAGATTTACTGTAAATTAGTTACTATTAGTGATATACTATAGAATGAATGACTGTATGACGTGAATGCTAATTGTCATGTCCCAAATGAAGATAAACCTTATATCCATTAATATTTTAAAAGCATAGCATCTATATTTATATGAGTTACATCCCATAAAGTAATTCTGTACAATGTAGTGTATGATCTCTATATGGTATATGAGTCTCTGAACATTTACCCTAATTTTTTAACCTCTTCAATCTAATGATCATTTTAAATTCATTCTTGCTACCTCCAGATGCTTTTATTCAGTTTACAACAAACTTCTCATACTGAAGGAGTTAATTAAATGTACATAACCCCTCCAGTTCAAAATGGCTCTAAGCTGAATAAAACTGAAGGTAGCACAAATAAAATATACAGTACAATACACGTGTGAAGTGCTTAATCCCAGGCTGTTATGGTAATGCACTGTAAGAAAATGTACTGTAATTGCCACTGTATGCAGTGCTATGATCCCTGAAATAATGTCAGCAGTTACATAACCATGAAGCACAAATTTATGCAAGGTGGAATATCACTTACATAGCAAAAATGGAATAACTTTAAATGTACCTACTATATTCTAAGAAAAAAAAAATGTACTATACTGCACTGATATATGCTAGGAGTACAGAAGTGCCAGCTACAGCCTTATCTAACTTTTAACACTGTACTTAATTTTGTATGACTGATTTTTATCCATTTATTTTACCCTTCCATAAAAGCATGTGTAAATATTTTTAAATTTTTCAGTATCTTACTGAGACATCTGATACTTTTATTGTACAACTAGCACACTGTACTACATATGCATGAAGAGTCATGTTACACCAAGAGTTTGTACATACGCATGAAGAGTCATGTTACACCAAGAGTTTCTATACAGACACCTGAACTGCAAATCCATCATTATCAAATTAATAATAATGCATGTTGGTACAGTTCACATGCCACTGGTTATTGCATATTTATTATGGTACCCTTTTATAGGAAGGCTTTGTGTTCTTAATGCAACACCTGAGTTTAGGAGTTTCCTCCTCATACAGATGAATATAACCTATAGGCAGTCTGGCAGTAGTTAACAAACATTGAGAGGTTGCAGTAACTGTACTCAGGACACACATTTCTTCACATTTAGTTGATAATTCTGCAGTATTTTAGAATTTTATATAACAAGTTAGGGAATTTTTTATATACTTGAAGAAATACCATATGTTTATAATGTTCCATATTTGCTAATGTTTTAAACTGTACAGTAGGACTTCCTATCACAGTTTTTGATACAGGAAAATAATGCAGCTGAAAATCATTAGGCAAAGGAGTAATTTATGAGGAAAAGTAATTTGGGGGCCTTAAACTTCATCACTGCCATCATCAACCCAATCCTAATTCCCACTTACAAGACGTGAGGCAAGATTCTGAAACAAAGTTAAAATAAAACATATGTGAAAAATAAATATGCCTGTATTTATATCCATCTATCCATCCATCATCCAATCCTATGTTGCCCCATCAAATTGCATAATCAGTCAAATAAGCCTCACATCTACACACCACCTCAAAACCCCACTTCCACTAAACATTTTCAGACAGATGCTTCATCAATTGATTCATCATATTTTTTCCAATGTTATCGCACACCAGAAAAAATACAGTACTGAGCACAAAGAAAAAGAATAACAGTATATAAGGATTCAAAAAATGTGAACCACAGAAAGCAATCCCTGTAATGAATCAATTGGATCTGCAAACATGAAGTCTACAGTAAATAAAACTGTACAGTACATTTAACCATAAAAACACTGATGACACCTGTAATATAAATACTGTACTGTGAAAGCAGTAACTAAGAGACTGTATTGCAGTGCTTGAAAAATGAAATCACTGACGCACACACCAGCATTAGCTATCATGTGTAAAATCTTTGCCTTCTCACATTAGGCTTTTACTGTTTTCTTGGAGGTTACAACAGCATAACAGGGTTATTATTGGCAGCAGTGGTGGCAATCAAAGGCCAAAAGTATGCCACAAAGAACTGGATGCCACAAAATACTTTTCATGTATACTAGAGGCAGATTACCCAAAATGCTTAAGAGATACCACACTGCCATATGCCTTGCACTCTAAGTGAATCATCTTGTGATTTAACTTTTTTAAAACTGGGTACTAAGTTATTTCAAATAAGTTCCGTTAAAGGCAGAGAATGGATCAATTAGGTAAGAGTAGTTCTGTGAAATGCATGGGCGGAGGCTGCAATTGAAAGTCTTACTGAACTCTGCACCTTAGTGCAGTAAAAAACTTGCAAATCATCTTGTCATCTTGTGACTACATTTCTGAATATGATGCATAACTGACTGTAGAAGAATATGTTCACATATTGTAGTTCTTTATCTTCTTGCCCATCCACAGGATGTTATCAGCACACAGTAATGGTGTACCAAAATTACCAGTAGCTTTATTTCACAAAATCTGAGATGATATTTTTAATACCATAACGTAAACTGTACTAAAACTTAGCCAAAATAGGCAACTTAAGCACTTCCCATTGTGGAAAGTGATATTAAAACCAGTTAATGGTCTCAGTAGGAGGATGTCATTCTTTCATTATTTCATGCTACCTCCAGACAATTTTGCTCAAATTAGGAAAGACTTGTGGTACTGATGGAGTTAGAAAGGCTTTCTCTGTCTTTTCTGCCTAGTGCCATATAGCCATATTACGGCTTGGTGCTAGTTCTTCATTATTCCTTCCCTCCTTCCTTCTGTCACCTCCAGCTTAACAGTCACTCTCAAGCTTAAATCGCTGGTACATTCTGCTACTCCCTCCTCTATGTCCTGTTTCCAACCCATTCCTGCTCTTGATCATTCTCCTCCTCTGACCCCTCATTCCATGAACACTGGCAATCCTTATGGGACCTGACCTGTATTTCAGCAACAAATTTCATAGCATTAAATCCTCGGTACTTCACTGGCACACATCATCCCACCCCAATCGTCGTTGGGAGACTGTCCCTGCTCGTTTTTGCTTAGGTCATACCCTCCTCACTTATGGTCATTTAATGAGCCATGACCCTCAGCCCCTCTATTCATACTGTAACTGCCCCATGATTATCTGTCACCTTTTTCTCAATTGCTACATTCCAACACTGTCTCTCAGTTTCCCCTTTCCTTTCCTCACTACGTCAGCCCCCACTGCTTACTGACTTCTCATGGTTTCTGTTTTCAGTATTATCACTTGTCTCACTGCTCTTCACACAGTTCGTTTAATTATTTCCCCCACTCCCTTCTACCTTAGTGGCACATAGCCATATTATGGCTTGGTGCTAGTTCTTCAGTATTCTCTCCTTTCTTCTCAAGCTTAATATAACTGTCTGGATATAGCAGGAATGAGATGAAAGACATAATCACAGTGAAGGGATTCTTTCACATGCTTATTACAGTTAAGGCCATCTAAAATTTATTATTTTTGAACAGGCTCTGTTGCAGTACAGAAATTCATTTTTTTTTTTTTAAACACAATGAAGAAAGAACTGCCCTAATACCTCGTAACTGGACTGTTTCAGCACGCAGGAAATTGCATTATGTTGTATACCACATCTTTTTAAAATATGCAGTGCCTTTCTTGGGTTCTAGCTAACCATTATACTGTATAGTATTGTATATGTTAAAGGAGACCTGACTGTACACTGTACTTAGGTATACAACAGTATGATGTACTGCATCTGCAAAATATGGTCATTATAAAAATACTATAGCATGAAAAATGAAGATTCACACCATTTGTGGATGTTTGGAAAAGATGGGGGACTTCATTAATTTATTATGAATCATAAATTTAATCAGGCAGACTCCAATTAATATTTTTTTTCTAGCATTACAATGGACCAATACCTTGCAAGGAGAACACTAAGCAGATTATAACTGAGGCACTATCCATTCTTATTTTAAAAGATACTGTACCATTATTCCTCACAATGTTTTTATACTTTTTTTTTTTTTAATCTAGAGTGATCAGTCATTTTGTAATTATATAGCTAGAAGATTTAAGTGGTCAAAGTTATGACTGTGTTTGAAAAGCCATTACAGTATATTATTTGGCTGACCTGGACACATGTTGTAGATATGTAAATAGTTCCATCCACAACTACTGTACTAATATTCTAGTCAATTATGTATATACAGTGTATTTAGTCTGTTTATTCAGAGGGCAAATTTAGGTGGTACCAAAGACTGCAAGAGTTATTCTTATATACTGCTTCCAATCTCAGTACCAATTATTGTCAAACAGTATCAGGTATGTATGAGAGACTAAATTGCACTGAAGAATCTGGCTACATAGGAGCTAAATATGTCCTCTGATTAATAAATTTTTTTATTACAGTATCTGCAACTGTTCTTTCAAAATAATTTATATTTATTTTCAAAATCATAAATTCTCAGTTTCATCCTCATACTAAAATGTATCAGACATTTTGCATCATTTTCACTGTTAATGTAGAATATGAAATACATGTTAGGAAATTCATACTTCCCACAATATGTCAGAATGCTATAAACTGTACAATATTACTGTTAATTAAAAAGCACAATTACTGTACAGTATTTATGTTCATTACTTGTGGCATACCAGTACTTATCTACAATATCATTACAAGTGCTATATTGGCGATGACACACAGAATATGCTTTAACTGATATGACATTCATCTTTCATGAATATGATGTAAATCACAAATGTATTTTCTGTAGCAACTTTCTGCTTCTTTTACTGAATTCATACTTATGTTTTGTATTGTATTTTATGCAAAATGCTGAATGGAAACAATCCAGCAGGAAGGCTTGAAGTACTGTACATTAGTGTGCATTCCTTCAGAAAGAGTTATCACAATCAAAAGTTTTGCTGACTCTTCCCTGTTGGCTGTGCTGATGAACAGTGCTGATTGCAAATTTATGTGACTGCAATATAAAGCAAAGAAAAAATGATTACAAGAAATAGGGATCCTCTCTGATGTTTGGCGAGGAATGAAAAATATGCAAGACTAGACATAATGCTGGCAGGAAGCTGTCTGGAAACTTTTGCTTGTTTGAAGTACACAGCCAGCAGAAAGGGTTTGTTGCTGGAACAGTACTGCATGTTCACCTTATTATGCGACAGCATGAACATTAATTATTACAGTAATTTAAGCAAGTACTATTTTGTTTCAGTGATATAAAATGATATGTACCAAAGCATTTGGCTGCAATGATCCTGTTATTTTCCCGCAATCATCTGTTCACTAAATTAGGTATACTATACCTACTTTCCTTAAATACGGAACACTTTCCAAGAACTGGTGGGAAATTTCATTATACTGTACAGCTAAGGAGTTACGATATACAGTGAAACATTTATACTGAATCATCTAATTCTTACAGATTTCCTAGGTGAATTACATCATCGAAGTGGATATACAATATACAGTACTTTACTTTCATATTAATTACATTATCCTGAGATTAAAAAGTATACCTCACCTTTTCACATATTATCTATACAGTATTTTTTTTTTTTTTGTGTGTCCGACTCTGGGCATAGGCTTCACAGCCTGCAATCAAGGCCTAGCAGCCCTCTTACAAACCATACACCTCCACATGTCACCACTTCGGCGCTAACACCCACCATCCATATTGAATACATGCTAGAGCTGTCTCATACAGGACTGGTGTATTGGTATTAGCAGGGGTATTTTTACGACATGTCGGCGGGTTTGCTGGTAGATCAGGAAAGGCTGCTTTTATGAAATTCAAATCCTTAAACTGCTCCCTGCCCCAGCCAGGATTTGAACCTGGGTCCAGTAGGACTGCAAGCCACCAATTTGTACCTTGTCTGCTCTCAATATACAGTTTGTAGCTAAAAACTATGAAATTTGCTTGTGAAGTCCTACATTATGACCAAAAGGCTCAGGAAATGAACAGAGATGCTCCCAGACATCATGTAGCATGGAAAGTTGCTATCAGGTGAACAAGGCCAACATATGCAAGCATGTAGCTATGGCAAAAAGCCTTCCAAACGAAACAAGTTAACAAAACATATCAGACTGATCAATGTTACTTCTGCAGTCATGTACACATACTGTATTTAAATTAGTATAACCATATTACTATATTTAAAGTTACTCCTATTGTCACTAGTATAACTACTGTTGCCTGCAGAGAGTTATAGGGGTGCATATTCAAAATTATTATACCCTGATAATTAATGTTGTAATTCATTAAATTGCAGAACTAAAAAAAAAAAAAAAGTACTATTACTGCACACCATAAATGAATTTTCAGGTATGCACAAAATAAGTTCTGGTAGCACAGTGACATGTTGTGAAGAATGAATACTTAAGTCTGAGACTTAAGAAATTTCACACTTAATACTGATTAAGATATTCTAGATGACTGAAGTGAGCAAGCACTGGGTGGGAATGTGCAATATACAGTGAGTCCTTATTATAAGCAACTTTTTTTTTTTTCCTAAAGGGTCCACACATAATTCCAGAAAAACTGTCAATTAAAGTTCCATTTTTCCCTACAAAATTGCCTTGCCATTTTTGCCTGTACCAGTTAGATGAAAAAGTTGTGATAATTTGGAACACATCCCAGACTAATAACAATGATTGCTAGTACTGTACTGCCATTAAAATTGCTCCATCAGTAATTACAGTACAAAGATCATCTCCATTTTGCTACAGGCTAAGCAACTGTACTGTACTGTATACCAGTACCAAAATTTGTAATATGTTCAAGTTTTTTCAACAACACTGATGTACTGCAAGTATGCAGTGCCAGAGATGCCTCCTAATATATTATTTTATTTACAACATAGCTCTTCTTACTCAAAAATATGTTTTATATATACTATTGCAATTCTGTATTTCTTTGCTATGAAATGCTTGCCAAATAAATATACAGTATATGTAAAAACATTTTTCATGCTGTACTCCCAATGATGGTAGGTGCTGGCAACAATCATCCACTCACCTGATGTAGTGCTGCCTATTTCTTCCTTCACCACTACCATTCTGTCTCTAAGTCTGCCCTCATCTCTTCCTACTTCTCCTTTTCCTTTCTGTTATTTCTTCTTCTTTCCACTTCAGGTAGTTCAACACTCAATGACAAGCCTAATGGTTTCCTGTGGGTGGTTATCAAATAGTGGTAGGTGGGGGTGCTCACCATCCACTCACATGATGTAGTGCTGCTCTAAGGTGACTGCCCTTTCCTCCCTTCCTTCCTCTTCTGCCTTTCTTCCCTTCATTACTCTCTCTTCTGCCTACAGATGACACTACACCCCCTCTTCTGTCTTTTCTTCATTCTTTCCTATTCCTTCTGCCTATAGGTAACTCTACCTAAGTGACATGCCAAATGGTTTCCTGTACACCAGGAAACAATTTACCACACTGGCTTGTAACCACCTAGTGGTTTAGTGGGTAATTAAGGCGTTCCGATCAGATTGAGCCGGTGCAGGTTTATATCCAAGGAATGGTTGGGGTTTATTGCTCATGTAATGCCACTCAGAGATGAGTGAGGCTGGTCACTCTCATCTTAAATGACAGAACCAACTTGCCCAGCCCCGGCTTCCTACGCTCCTCATGGGGCAACACAGGATTACAGTATATGATGATGATGATGATGACGACAATGATGATGGTTCTCAAATCAAATTACCCCACAAGAGCAGTTGTTTAACTGCAATTAACAGGTCTGCTCGACCAGACAGACCAGGGTTGAACAACAACAGCAATGTTAAGTGAAGCCTACTAAGGTCCCCCTGTTAACAGGGTGGACAGATACAAATGCAGTGTTCATCCAGAAACCAAGCCTCTACACTATTCCCAGCACCTTGAAGTGGCACAGAACTGTCAGCCTCAAGAGGACATCAGTTTACTGCTCGGGACAGCCCTGTCGGGGCAGTTGCTTGCCTGTGGTTGATGAGTCTGCTCAGGCAGACATACTGGGGTTGATCAACAACAACTACACACACATTATAAAACAGAAATACCAGTATATCACTCCAGTATTTTAAGAAGCTTTGTATAAAACCTGAATACCATACTGCACTGCAGATCTTCTCAACCTTTTAGGTCCTTGACCCACTAAATAGTGATGGTAGATACTTGCAACCCCCATCTTCTAAAATATTGGTCACACACACACAGTCTTACAACACCTGCATCCTACTTTTAGAATGCATGGTGTGAATATAGGGATAGACTAATTTTTAAGCTTGATGTTGAGTATTTTTTACAACTGTCAACTAAATACTGTAATACCTTCCCATACGGGGGTCCCTGTACTTGCGCAGGAAAATGGACTGGGGAATACCTGTAAAGGCCAAACTTAGCTAACTGCTGTACTGGCATACTCCATGTGGGACCAAGCCTCATAAGACTCCTACTAGCAACCATTTCAGTGCCCTCAAACACCAAACTTTTGCACCATACATAGGCCTAATATTACATGAGTATGTCATTATCAGTATTAGAGTGAGACAAGAGTATGAAAAATACCCATGTCTATTTGTCTATTCAATGAGTATACAACAAAAGCTATGAGAGAAATGAAAATACAAGGTATGAGAGGTTAAAATGTACAGTAAGTTATAAGAGAGATTGGGATAGTAATAAATTGTTAAAGGCTGCAATATCTCAACATTTGATAAATGCAGAAGATACTGTGGTGCTTGCTAACAGTGAACAGGAGCTGCATAAAACCAGTGCTGTGTTTTGTCAATGTATGTGGGGATCATACTTTAAAATTAAATAGAATACAGTGATAGTGTACAGTAGTTGCTGAGACAGAAGGTGACTCGAAGTGTGATCTGCTGGTGTGTGGAGACTGCAACTGCTGGAGGAGCATACTTGTAATTACCAGTGGAAATCTTGGAGCAGTAACAGAAAAGAAATGAATGTGCAAAGTACTGGTATGGTAAGTGAAAAGTGGACTGTCACAGGGAAGGGGGGTGGTTAGTGTGATGAAGGCCTTGATACTAAGCAAGTCTGAGTGTGAAGGGTGCAAGAGGATTGAATAAAGATGTGCCTGTGCCCTTATCAATGTACGAGTGGAGACTTGTGTGGCATGAGAACAACAGATCAAAAACAAGAGCTGTGAAAACGAAATTACTGAAAAGTGTGTGGAGAGGACAGGATAAGAAATAATGTGCTTTGTGAAATATGTGGAGTAAGGAAGTCTGGTGACAACACAGTTATGTGTGTGTGTTCAAAGTTAATTCATTGAGAGAGAATGGATCAAAATAAAGAACAGTGGATTTAGATGAGCCTGAAGGTGTGGAGGAAGCAGTAGGCTGGGGGCGACCATACAGTTAGTAAAATTATGAATGGAAGACAGCGAGGTATGGAAGCTGATGAGGCAAGCAACTGGACAGAATGGAGAGGTATGGAAGTAGAGGAGGTACAGGACCTGACAGGATGGAGTTGGTTGGATGAACTACCAGTATTTATGGAGGAACAAATGACAAGGATTTGCAACCCACTTTTAAAGATAATAATTGAAGGACTGACTACTGGCAGAAACTGTGAAGTGCAACTGTAATTAAAAATACTCCCAAAATATGTGCAGATGGTTGGGCCCATATGGCATGGCTTGAATAATGTCTGGCTCATTTCACTGGTCATGCTGCTCCTAGTTCTCCTGCTAATGTGCTTTCTCTTCCATTGCTCTCTTGACCCTACCTCACCCTACCCTTAAGAGGGGTGGGGGGGGTGGGGAAGAGGTCATGATAATGATAATGATTACAATAGTTATTACAATATACACTAATTACTGTACAGTAAACTCTCAATCATCGGTTGCAATTCAGCCACGTCCTACACCGAATAACGTGAAATGCCGGATATTGTATAGTGTCCCCACCTGGCACAACATTCAGCAATGAGCTGAATTTTACGTTACTATCTGCCTCTATCCTCTATACTAAAAACTTTCCCATGAGTAAAGGATGAAAACTAAGCATAAAAATACAATAAAGTACAGTAATACAGTGCTGGCTGCCTACCACTAATGAGCCAGCTGATATGCCTCAATGCTGGATATTGCATAGAACCACCTGTTACATCCAATTTTGGCACCAGATGTTACATAATTTCACTGGATATTGCTTTAACAAAGCCGAGCCAGCAGCGCCAGATATTGCACTGGGCAAGATATTGCAATGACAGGTAATTTAAAGTTTACTGTACATACTGTACATTCACGGTAATTACGAGTTATTATTGTTGTACGGGTATGTGTGTTTTAGATATACAGTACTGTGCTAGTACTGTATACTGTACTGTATATCTACAGTATATAATACAGTACATAATACAGTATAACCTCACTATAACGGACTAATTAGAGCCCAAGCCATTCCGAAAAAAATGAAATTAAAATAAAAGCAACATCCGGACTTCCCTCTGCTAACCCAAACTTTTTCCGATATATCAGACATTACTCCGGATTGCACCAATGGTTTTTGAACTGTTTTCACTGCCACTGCAGTACTGTACTGTGTTAATCAAATGGTATAATACAGTATATACAGTAATAATGTACTGTACACTGATAAACATGTCCTTTATTTACCTTATTGTGGTGAGCATAGCTGAAGTGGTCAGGCAATACGGAATGCTTCTGGCTTTATCGGACTTTTTCCAATATACCTGTATAAGAATTTAGTCAGGTAGCTCCTTGATTCTGATAAAAGCGAATTCCAGACTGCTGAAGTCCGTTATATTGAGGTTTTACTGTACATAT
>JAGKTI010025948.1:0-13777 GCA_018397915.1 Birgus latro | reverse complement strand
GTGTGAGTGTGAGTGCGCCGAGTTTAATAATAGCAAAGTGAGTATTGTAACCTCTGAGAGATACTCAATTTGTTTTAATAATACGCCTGTAACTCCTTAATTAAGTCCATCTTCACCAAATGGTCAGTTACAAGTTCAAGTAGCTGGTGGCGCGTCAGTGAAGTAATAAATGGAATATCCCATCTATACAGTAAATAAGACAAGTATCTCACCTGCAGGATCATTCTCAAATTGTTTAGCATCAAAGGACATACTGAGAGGTGAAAGCAACGCTAGATAAGATAACATATAATAACTTTCTAGCACCAGGCAATAAAGGCCATGGGTGAGTTTGGTGTGCCCGTTGACACACTAGAGAAATCATATAAAAAGGAATATCCCGCTAAAAAAGTAATAAGATTTGTTTCTGTTAATCAGGCTCAAAATTAACAGTGACTTTTAAGCGTGATATGGGACTCAAAATGAGCAAGGCGTGACTTATGACGACTTAATGAGTAGACCTCTTCAAATAAACATCCCACAATGGTTATGGTAACCAGGACAAATGGTTACAGAGGTCAGGTCTTGAATACTGGGAGTGAATGAGAGAGACTAAGGTGTGAACTTCAATAAGTCAGTAATGAAATAAGATCACGATTTGCTGAGCAAATTCGTCCGTATTGACCACGGGACGAGAGAGAGTTGAGAGGTGGGAAAGTACCGAACTGACTCTGGAGAGATGATACATGCGATATTACTTTACTAAGGAATCCTTCAGCCAGAGCCTGTGTGTGTTTTCTTACGAGATGTGAGTAAGATCCTGGACAGGCCTCCATATCCTGTGACAACCTCATAGGTCAGAACTGAAGTAGTTATAGGGGGATATGAAGTTATCACAAGCTTGAGTCATAACCAATGAGAGCAAAATATGATGGCTATGATTTATAGGTTTCTCAATTTTATATCTTGTCAGTGACTTAAGTTCTTATTCTTACTCAAGTAAGCACAACTTTATTATTTAAGATTAATATCCCATCACCTAACTTAACCTCTACTAGTTTAAATTTAACAGACAACTAACACAACACTAATACACACTCGGTCAAGGTGAAGTCAGCAAAAAGAGATCAAACAGAGTCATGGGTGAAATCAACAAAAGAGATCAAACAGTCATGGGTGAAATCAACAAAAGAAATCAAACAGAGTCTGTCTGGTACTGAGTTAAGCCGGATCTCAACTGCCTCCCTATTATTATTATTTGTTACGGCTTAATGGCCATCACCCATTACTACGGGCATTAGGCGAATTAGACAGGCACTGGAAGGACGTAAAATAATGTATCAAAGACAGACAAAGGGTGCTACACTGTACTGGAAGTCGAGGAGGAGTCCGAATCTGACTTTGGGTGGAACTGCTGGAGGGCGCTGCCGAGGATCCTCACCTCCTCGGTGTCCGTAACTGCTCTAAGTGACCCCCGGCGCAGCTCGTTAAAAGAGAGCATGGCCTTCCGGAACTCCTTCTTTCTGTACTCTTTCGCACTGCCGATCTCTGGTGCAGCGTCCACGTATAACTGCAAGCATTGCACAAAGGAGTCCAGCTCTGAATCATCGAGCGAGTCAAAGTCTGACCAAGCGAGGCGACGACTCCGGGGTGAAGGCTTCAGAGTCACCAAAGTCTGCCCCTCAGAAGGATCAGACTCTACCTCGCCGGGCTCCACAGGAGAAACAGGGTCGGCTGGGACGTCAGCCACAGGAGAAACAGGGTCGGCAGGGACGTCAGCCATAGGCGGCAAAGAAGGAGTCTCATCCCCAGTCTCCATGGGCACCTCGGGAGGTGGTGAAGGAGCAGTCCGGCGGGGGATGGAACGGCCCACCAACTGGAGCCTTGTGGTGGGGTGGAAGGCTGTAGCTGCAGCACCCGTGGGACCATTGTGGTAGGGGTCACAGGGGGTCCAGACCTACGTCGAATGGGTTTCCTCCAAGGCCTCCTCTGCACCACAGGAGAGGAGACTGACTCGGGGATCAATATAGCAGGAAGCCCATTGGCCTGGAAAATGATGGGCAGGCGCTGGACGAGAACTGCCATATCTCCCCCCCTAGAGAGCCTTGGTAACTTCAACACACATTGTTATAATGGTCGAGGTAGAGGAGACAGGGAACGAGGCAGTAGAGGCAGCAGGAGGTTGACAACTGCACTGACAACGGGGAAGGGCGTGGGAAAAGCCCCGCACCAACTGGCCTGCAGGGCTGGTGACGGAGGTAGCTGCAGGACCCTTGGTACCCTCCTCCACGACGAACTCCACCACCTCACCAGCAGCAACAGAAGGCACAGGGTGAGAAGGGTAGGGGGCCACGATGGAAGTGCGGTGAAGAAAAACGTCGCCACCTGTGTCCTGGTGAGTTAGAAAACCATACCCCTTCCGGACATGGTACCATTTCACCTGGCCCACGACCTTAGTTGCCATATTGGCTGGATTGCTTCTCTCTCCAGATCGATGTGAAGAATAAATCTCCCCCGCCTCCCTAGTGGTGTGGAGCCGTGTATCAGTGCTGACTGGAGCCACTCCCACTCATCAACCGGCTTCATGATGATTGGTTCCGGTATGGGTGACGTGAGGTAGTGGCGTGAGGTAATTTACTTGGGCTGGCTTCGTTTCATTATTCGCTTGTTTAGTTGCCGGCCTCGTTAATGAATTCCACCCTGACACACAGAGAGGTGATAGGAGGTGCTAGGTACGTAACAAGGTGAATACATAACCTCCTACAACGTCGTTGGTGGAGGTAAAAGTTGCACCTTAAAGAAGCAATGACATGACCTCTCGAATTTATATTGTTTGGATTTTCCCTTAGCAAGAAGGTTTCATTATTATAGTTTTCATTCATTGTTGTCTTCAAATTAAAAGAGTGCCAAGTTTGACCTTGTAATGACGGAAGGGAAAACCTGAGTAATTGAAAATAATTGTACTGGATTGATGATAAAAACTGTGAATTTTTGAGTGAAAGGTTAACATGCAACTTCGACAAATGTACTCTAATTTTACTAGGAAACACACTCAATTGCTTCTAAAGTTTTGGGAACATTTGATGACTAGAAAATTCTACCAAGAGTTTCTGCTATAAGACGAGGTGAAGTACCACGTGAAAACAGTCGATTCACATGTGAAAAAAATCTGGCATTTGAGGGGTTTACTGATCAGTAAATCTCGTCTCATCACTGGGGCTTCGAAAAAGAAAAAAAAATTTGAGTTAGATTTTATTTTTATACGTATGACTAAGTCTATTAAATCGCATCTTCAGGTGGCTGATTACATTGAAAAAAAAAATCACAATAAGAAATGTCGTGTTAGACGATAAGACATTTCAGCGGGGGGGAAGGCAGACCACAATGACTCGTAAAACACAAAAATGAGAGGGTACTGAAAGATATAAATGAATTCGGGTAAATAAAAACGTCATTGCAAGAAAGAGATACGAAATCGGGTTCATTAAGTCCGGCGATTTCTCGAGCATGACTGATAAAAAAATATTTAAAAATAAAATAAATCTTGCTGGAGCATTGAAAGAACCAAATATTTTTTTTTATTGCTTTGGATTTTTACCTTATAAAGCAGATTCTATTAAATGACTTCTTTTTTTCAAAGTAGATGTAACTTCAAGACAAAAAAAATCTGGTTTTTATGGACTTATCATAAATGAAAAACATAGCTTTAAAAGTTGAAAGTAATGTCCGGAGCGATCGTGAAAACCTCTTCTTCTTTTTTTTGAAAATCTGAACAATGTGGCTTCAACAAATGTACTCTAAATAGTTTTTGAAACAAGCAAACGGTTAAAAAAAAAAAATATGGAAAAATGCAACCTAGAAAAAAATGATATTGCTGTTATTAAAAGAGGCAAGACGGTATATAAAAATGCATCGATTCACACAAGAAGGAAGCTGGGGTTAGAGGTGTTTATTGCAAAATAAATTTCGTTCCGCGGGGAGGAACTGGATTTTTTTTTCTCTCTTAGCCATATGACTAGGTGTCGGAAATATCACCTTAAGCCTCTTGACAGAATTGGAAAAATAACAGATGGATTTCACATTATAAAATAAAAATGGATTTCACATAAAGTGTCATATTAAACTATATATCCCTGGCAAAATTAACTCCGACCCGTGATAGTCCGTATAAAAGATTTTGCGTGACAGAAAAAAAAATCCGTTAGTAAACACATCACTGAAACATACAAAAAGATTCAACATTTAAACTACGTACAGTACAAGTTAGTAGAGTCCTCATGCATGACGAAAACAAAACCTCGCAGCTTGTACGAACATTGAAATGAAACGTTATAATGTCGACGTGATGGTTTCTATTTTTACTTAAGTAGCATTCTCCTTTGTACGTCTCTTTTTCATTCATTGGAGCCGTCACAAGGATGAAAAAAAAATACCATGTGAACTTGTTATGACTGAAAGCAAACGCTTTAGGAACGTTAAAACAATTCTGTTGGGTAGATGCTAAATCCCGCGTATTTTTAGATGAAATTGCTAAATATTCAGCATCGATAAACGTACTCTAAATTTTTAAGGAAATGCGTCCAACTTCTACTGCGGACTTAGAAAAAAAAAACTTAAAAAAGCTGCTATAAGGAGTGGTGAAGTAGCATATAAATGGGAATTGACTGACACGTGAAATTAGCATGGATTTGAGATGTTTATTGCACAGTAAGTTTCGTTTGATGAGTGGGGCTTCGAAAAAACGAAAAAATTAGAGTTAGTGAGGATTTTATTTTTTTCTTCCTGACAGTTTTAAAATAGCATCTTGAGGCTTTGATCAAATTAATTAGGAATTTTTTAACATTATAATAGGTCGTGTTAGATCGCAGAATATTTTTGCGTGGGAAAAATCAATACCAAAGGTGATAGCTCGTTTTAGTAGCGTCTTAGCTGTGGGACCACCCACCACAGTCTGTCGAAGTGGACGAGGAGGACAGGATGGGGGCCAAATCACCGCAAACCCCCCCAGGCTCTTCACGGGGCCCAAGAACCTGAGAGTGGCTTCGGTCCCCCGGGGAAGTACCACATTTCTCAACACAACACAAACAACGGTGTTTTCTACACAGAGAAATGACTCCCCGGTGGTCATTTCTCGACTTGTAGCCATTGACAGAATTATCTAAGACCCATCAAATACATAAGTCCAGCATAATACATAATGCATAAGTCCTATCACTTCGATCGACAGACAAAGGACTCAGTGCAATTCCTGCAAAAACTGGACCCATTATACCTGCACAACACTAGCATCCAGAGAACATTGCATAAACATTATGATCTCTTCCTTATGCTCCTTCCCCCGACCCACTACCTTCCCCTTCATCCCCTCTCCCACTTTTTCCACACCTCCTCAGCCTAACCCACCGATCCTTCCCACACCATCCAATTCCCCAATCCCTCCCATTCCACCCAAATAGAATTCACAACCCTTACCTCTATCATAACCCTGTCCTACCACTTCCCCTTCATCCACACCCCCACCTCCAAGCCTTGCTGCAGCACCGAACACACATAAACATAGATGTCATAAACACCAAAAAACAAGAACTCAGTTCATCAAACAAAACATACACATTGCCAACTTACAAGAAACAGAACTACGCAGAACACAATATGCACCTACATTCCATAATTTCACCAACATTAAAGAAGACCAAAATATACAGCAGGGGCGGCGGACTCATCAGCTTAGTACAGAAATCCATCAACTTTTCATATACTAGTACGCACACAAAATAACTTTTCCTCCCACATAACACCACAACAGATATACAGTCAAATGAAATACGTACTGGTAGCAAATCACAACAACCAATATATACATTCTCCCCAATCGTCCCCCACAGTACCACAGAATTACTCACCTCAAATGCACCACATAACTACCATACCCAACATCATCACCCTGGGCTGTGATTTTAACGCCAAGGCTTCGGCCTGGCATGTCAACAACCCTGACAAAGAGGGCTGGTACTACAGTCCCAAACATAATCTTTTCATCCTAAACAATCTCGATCAACATACCCACATCCCACACCAAACCCTCTTCCCAAACATCACCTTTTGCTCCCCAAACCTCGCCCCCACAATATCCTGGACAGTTATTCAAAACGCAGTCAAACGGCACATCCCTAGTGGCAACAGAAAGACACAGCCTCAACTTCACACCAGAAATTCAAGACCTCATCAGTCAACGTGACACACAACAACACTCCTCAACACCCATACAAAAGGCACCATAAATAAGTACAAGAACTCAACACAAATAAACTGAAATATCAGAACAGCAAATCCCAAATTGAAATAATTATCTCCAAACACTTGATCACAAAACCAGCAAACTACAAAACCAGCAAACTCCTCAAAACACTAAGGAGCATCAGTCTCTCCAACAGCAACGTTACACAATCACACGCTGCCATCACAACAGACACCATACCCTCAAACAAACAAGCAAACTCATCAATCACTTTTCACACGTCAGCCATCTAAACTCCTACTGCGACGACCGACGTCTCATCCGACGCAAGAAACTGTTCTCCAAAGACCCAGACTTTGCATCTTTACAACCAGACGAAGCACATCATCAGCAGCCTTAAGTTCCATCAGCCTGTGGACCAAACAACATAAGCGACATACACCTTAAACACTTTGGATCACAAGGCATACAAGCACCCACTAACATATCAAACTACAGCTACTCAACATAATACCCAACATCCGGAAGCATGGCACTATCATCACTATCCTCAAACCCAACAGAGACCCCACGTTACCTTCCCCACACTGCCCAATCACACTCCTCTGAACCTCCTCCAAAGTCACTAAACTACGGGTATTAAATGTTACACTTCACATCCTCCTAGCCCCATAACAACTTGGTTTTAGGCCAGTGCATTCTACAAACACATCTTACAGAACTTACACAGAGAAATTTGGTTGGTATCAATTCAGCTAGACCACCACACAGAACACTCTTAGTCACACTACACATTAGCAAAACTTTGGATGCCATCCCCAGCCACAACCTCGCAAAATAAAAATAAAAATATTCAACACATTCCCAGTAATAAAATGACAGCTGGCAAACTAGCAGCCAGATGTGCTTAAGGAATATTTATCGATCAGTCATCGAACATCAGAAACTTCACAAACAGTTTGTCCCTAAATCTTTTTAACCTATACATGCATAACATACCCACACCCCACACACCACAAATACACATAACTTCCTATGCGGATGACAACACGTATAACACGTATACACCAAAACGCAAACAACGGCTCCCATCCTCCAACCTTACCTCAACGCACTACATGAATGGTTCACCACTCAAAATAGCCCCAGCCAAATCTACAGTGACACTTCTAACAAACTGAACAGCAGAACACAGTCACATTCCACACCTCAACACACACACACACAAACACACACACACACAAACCCAAAATGCTTGGGGGTAACTCTGTAAAACACATTGGTCATGTAAATAACTTAAAAAACATTAAAGATAAATTATCACCAAGACTCAACGTCTTAAAGTCATCTGCCCACACAGTATTTGGACACAAAAAAGAAACCACCAGAGTATACAAACAATAAACACGTTGTGATGAATTATGCAAGCCCTGCTTGGGCTTCACATCTCACTAAAACACACTATAACACTCTGCAGACCATACAGAACTAGGCCCTAACAATAATCACAGGCTGCATACCCACAACACCCACAGACCACCCACACCAAGAAACCAAAGTCCTCAAATTTGGTCAAGGATCATCTAGACATGAGGCAAACAAATTCTTGCCACAGCCACCAGAAATCCACTACACCACATGGCAGCACATCCACGCACCAAGTAACATCAACACCCAACACACGATATCATACACAAATACTGTCATCTCTCCCTCCTCGCCCGCCTCAAACCAGCTTCCAGATGCATGTACTGTACTGTACATACTCAAATCACTCGCCGCACCAGTCACTTAAAGACAACACACGGCTGCATGCACGGCCTCCTGATATCCACCCATCTGAATCCTACCTCTCTTCTGAGGACACGGTCCAACTAGCAAGGCTGAGGTGTGGACATCATCCAGCCCAATTGAATTATCAGAACATGCTACATGACTCCGTCATTGACGCCTGTCCGGGATGCAACACATCACCGCATACTATTAAGAACATTATGGACGACTGCACTGCACATACTCTCCAATACAAGTTCTCTAACTGTCAACACCACACTACATGCACAGTACACACTCCACTTTCTTTTCAAAATGAAAATGAAAATGACAAACATTCACTATGCCTCGGAGTCCCCGGGGGGGGGGGGCCATAAATGCCCCCACCATCCGCCCCTCTCCCGGTGACGACACTGTGTACCTGGAACCACTGTCTGACTCACTTCTTCATTTCTGCAATATTCGCGGCCTTTCCTCTAACTTTCCCTCTGTTGAACATCATCTCTCCTCCTCTAAACCTCACCTTCTTTTCCTTACCGAGACTCAGCTGACAGAGGCAACTGAGAGCAAACCCTTTTCTGTATCCTCCTACTTTCTCTATACTCATTTCAAAGCCAAAGGTGGCTGTTGTGTATGTGTACGAAACGACCTATCTTGCTCTTCTAAATTCTCTACTCTCTGGCTTCGGCTCTCCTGTCATTCTCTGAATAAATATATCTGCGCTGTTTACTTATCCCTAATTCTACTGACTATAAAAATTCTTCGACTATCTTACTTCTATGATGGAACACATTCTATCCATTTCTTCTTTCTCTGAAATCTCCATTCTAGGAGATTTCAATGTTCATCACCACCTTTGGCTCTCCTCTCCTTTCATTGATCCACCTGGTGAACAAGCCTACTTCGTTTCTCTCCTTAATGACCTAAAGCAGCTTGTACAGCACCCTATCCGTATCCCTGACCACCTTGGGTAGAGTTCCAACATACTTGACATCTTCATGACAACTAATCCTTCTGCTTACACTGTTAATTTTTTCTCTTTGTTGGGCTCCTCCGACCATAACCTTATTACCTTAACTTGTCCTATCGCTCTGGTAGGCCTGTGGACCCTCCAAAGAAACCTCGTCTGTGTCACTTTGGAGCTGCGGATTGGGATGCCCTCAGGTAGTACTTCTTTGATTTTCCTTGGAATGATTATTGCTTCCATGGCCGGGAGCCATCTGAGTCTGCTTTGCGCTTTATGGAGGTTATTCTCTCGGGCATGGAAGCATACATACCATTCTCATATCCTTTGACTAATGCGAGAAAGCCTTGGTTAATCACGTTTGTTCTAATGCTGTCGGCAACAAGGAGAGGGCCTATAAAAGTTACTGGAGCCAAGCTACTCCTGAATCACATCGTTTTTATGTTTCTGCTCGGAATCGTGCTAAGCCTGTTCTTCGCTCTGCTAAAAATAATTTCATCCGTACTAAATGCTCTCAACACTCCAACTCGAATTCTTCCCACTCCTTCTGGCACCTTGCCAAAAACCTTTCTAACAACTATGCCTCATCATCTTTCCCCCCTCTTTTCCACTCTGATGGCTCTGTAGCTATTTCTTCTACTGATACAGCAAATCTCTTCACTCAGACTTTCTCCTCCAATTCCAACTTAGACGATTCCGGTGCTGTTCCTCCATCACTTCCCCTCTCTGACTTCCTCATGGCTGACATTAAAATGTCTTCAGCATATGTATTTTCTGCCATCACTGGCCTCAGTACTAACAAGGCTAATGAGCCTGATGGAGTCCCTCCTGTCGTCATCAAGAACTGTGCTTCTGTGATTACATCCTGCCTGGGTAAACTCTTTCGCCTTTGTCTATCATCTTGTACCTATCCTTCTTGCTGGAAGTTTGCTCTCGTTCAGCCCGTCCCAAAGAAGGGTGATCATTCCCAACCCATTAACTATCGTCGAATTGCTTTAACATCCTGCGTCTCAAAAGTTTTCGAGTCAATTTTTCATAAAGAAATTTTAAAGTATCTTCCTATCACAACCTTCGTTCTGATCACCAGTATGGATTCCGTCAGGGAGGCTCCACTAACGGTCTTCTCACCTACCTTTCAGACCCCTGGTCATCCTCCTTTTGGGACTTTGGCGAAAGCTTTGCCATTGCACTTGACATCTCAAAGGCTTTCGATCGAGTCTGGCATGAATCTTTAATTTCCAAACTGCCCTCTTACGGCTTCTATCCTTCTATCTGTGCCTTCAACTGTAGCTTCCTTTCTGGTCGTTCTGTAGCTGCTGCTGCAGACGGCCATCGTTCTTCTCATAGGTCTATCAACAGTGATGTTCCCCAGGGCTCTGTCCTATCACCAACTCTCTTCCTTTTATTCATCAATGACCTAAGCTGTACATCTAACCCTGTCCACTCGTACGCTGATGACTCCGCCCTTCACCTCTCCATTCGGTTTCCGCAACGTCCATCGCGGCAGTTACCTCAACAAACAAGGGATGAGGCTATGGCACACCTAATGTCTGACTTGGCTCATATCTCTGACTGGGGTAAAAATAATCTTGTTTTTAATGCTTCAAAGACTCAGTTCTTACACCTATCAACCGACAAAATCTTCCACTGGAGAGCCCACTGACGTTTAATAATATCCAGCTTAATCCTGCATCATTGTTAAACATGCTTGCGGTTTCATTCACTCGTGACTTATCTTGGATAGATCATATTACATCTCTTGTAAAATCTGCTTCCAAGAGATTAGGTGTGCTAAGCCGACTCCGTACCTTCTGTGCCCCTGCACAGTTGTTGACTTTATACCCGGGTTTTATTCGCCCCTGTGTAGGGTACAACTCTCATGCGTAGCGAGGCTCCCCACATAGCTCTTCTCGATAGGGTGGAGTCAAAGGCTTTTCGTCTCATCAACTCTCTTCCTCTTACTGGCGCCCTTCAGCCTGTCTCTTCGCCGAACTGATGCATCTTTATCTCTTTACTATCGCTACTTCAATGGTCACTGCTCCCCTGAACTGTTTGCTTGCATCCCTCCACCTCTACTATGGGCACTTAGCACCCATCTAGCAATAAGCTCTCATCTCTTTTCTGTCCAACTCTCTAATGCACGAGTTAACCTTTACTCCCAGTCCTTCATTTATGCAACAGGCCAACTCTGGAACTGTCTCCCTCTGTCCGTATTTCCTGCTTCCTATGATCTCCAGTCTTTCAAACGCAGTGTGTCCAGGCATCTCGAAACGATCGGATCTTGAATTTGGCTCTCTCGTATTGTTTTTGTTTTTTGCTTAGAAGGAACAGTATGCGGGCCCATGGCCTTTGGTTCCTTCTTCCTAGCATTGAAAACACACACACACACACACACACAATCGCCTGCGGCAACAACACAACATACACTCCTTGAGAGCTCTTTGGGAAAGCCCAATTTCAGCTGTGGCCTTCTTTGGGGACTCGAGGCTGTTGCCTAGGGAATAAAATCTACTAAACTTGTATTAGTAAAATTAAGGAGGTTTTTAGTCAGGTAAAATAAACTTGGAAAAGTTGAATTACATCAAATATGAGATATGAAATTTACATTTCGAATTTGATTCAGCTACGCAGAATTCAAGTACACATGGCAAAAAAAAAATGCAAGTTCTAGGAGCATTTACATGCGATGTTTTTATCTCCTCGAGACTGGATTTTTACCATAGCAAGAAGTGTATACTAAATTATTATTTTTTTTATTAATATCAACGTACCCATCACATCAAGTATAACTTGTTAGGGCTGAAAACAAATGCTCTAGAAGTAAAAAAAAAAAAAAAAAACAGTTCAACTGGGGTGATGTTAAAAATCAAGTATTTGGGGATGAAAAAGAGCGAAAATTCGGCAAATCATCCAAGTCTTTAAAAAAAATTGAAATATTTCAGAAAATAATGCGCTATAGAAAAAAAAAATGTTATAATAAAATAGGATCGCATTTAAGAAGAAATCGAATCACACGTCACATCAGCTGCAATTTGATATGTTTATTGCACTGTAAATACCACTTGAAATTGAGGTCATTGATAAAAGTGAAAAAATTACGGTTAGAAGGAATTTTATAATTATCTGAATGTCTTGGCCTTTAAAATGACATCTTTAGCCTCTTCTTTATATTGAAATAAAACGAATTTTTGCACATGGTAGAAGGTCGTAAGAGATCACAAAACCTATTTCTTAGGGTGAAATCTCTGTCACCTTTAAAGATACATATAAGAAAATTGAGCGTGTATTGAAAGTCAGACAAGTGTGAATTCGAGGTAAAAACATCAATGTAATGCGGATATATGAAATGGATAAACACTGAAAAATTGGCTCCTCGCATAATTTTTGTGCATGACATACAAACAAAATGCCGCTTACACGAACATTCACATGAATTTTTATATTATGTCACCTTGAGATTATTTGGACTTTTACCGTAGAAAGCAGACTCATCTAAGTGACTTTTTCATTCAACGTAGCCGTCAATTCAAGGATACAAAATTTTGCCATGTGTGAATCTCTTACGATTGATTTAATCCGTTTCAACAGTAATGCAAAACAGTTCTACTTAAGTGATGCTAAAAACATTTTTGGGTGAAAACCGTAACGAGACAACTTCGACAAAAGTACTCTGAATTTTCTTAAAACCACGCCATAGTGTTTCTGATATTCAGAGAACACATCGGAAGAAGAGAAAATGCCACCAAGAAAAAAAATTGTAAGAAGGGACTTTATTTTTGTCTGTTTAACGAGAGCTATGAAATGACGTCTTGAGCCTTTGTCAAATGAAAATATATATATCACATTATAAATGATTTTGTAAAACAATAATGAATCCGTAGGAATAATATGTGCAAATCGTGATGACTTGTATTAAAAGAAATCAGTAGGTATTAACAGACAAAAACGAACTTGAGTAAGTACAAACATCAATGCAATACAGAGGTAATAAATGGATAAACATTCAGAATTTGGTTCCTGATGTCCGAAAACTTCTCGTGCATGAATATAAAAATATTTCAGCCCTCAGGAGCATTGACATGAAGGGTTATACAATTGGCATTGATACTGATTTGATTTTAACCTTAGGATGCAGGATTTTTATGACTTTTTTTTTTTCATTCTACATAGCCTTCACTTCAAGGATAAGAAAAAAAATATTGTATGAATTTCAGGCAACAGCTTTAATAGTAGTTGAAAATTCTGCCAGACATATTATAAATCACGTATTTTGGGGTGTGTGAAAAAGCTATATATGCAACATGAACAAATATACTCTGCATATATTAGGAGACTCGCCCAGTTGTTTCTAAGCTTAAAACATATCAGAGGATGAAAAAAGGAAAAAAAAATCGCTGCTATAAACAGAAGGGAAGTAGAATTTAAGAAGAAATCAACCCAAACGTGAAATGAGCTGGAATTTGAGGTGTTTGATGAGAGGGTCGGCGACAAATGTTAAAAACTAAGAGTTAGAGAGGATTTTTTTACATTATTGCTTGGGATTTGAAATATCATGTGGAGCCTCGATTAAATTGAAAAAAAAACTGACTTTTGCTTATTATGACAGATCGTGTTAGACAAAAAGACAGATTTCCATTGGTAAAATCACTTAGTAGCGTGAAAAATTGTATTAAAAAATCAGGTGCTGACAGTGAGATTAAAATGAATTTGAAAAAGTAAAAATGTCACTGAAACACGGACATAAAAGTGAGAAACATTTAACATTTGGCTCCTTAAGTCCGCAGATTTCTTGAACATAACATACCTGTATACCAAAAAACTCT
>JAGKTI010025946.1:0-13778 GCA_018397915.1 Birgus latro | reverse complement strand
TCCTCACGTCGGACACTCAAAACCAGACCCAGTCTGTCTTGTAGCCATGGAGCGTGCGGGTGTGCTTTACGAGAGCTCGAGTGATCACATTTCCTTAGCAATTTCAGATCTCAGCTTGTACTGGCGTGTATCCCCGAAGCTCCCACCAGTTGGTGATCGACTTCAGCACGGTCTCATCTATACCAATTAGTATTTCCTTTTGTTTTCCTAGGCTTAAGTTTTTGGGTTATTTAGCTATTTGTCTGAGTGTATGAGTGAGTGCATTTCCCTTTCTTTGAATTGAATTAGAGTCATGTAACGTAAATTTATTTTCTTGTATTCAATAAATTTACAGTTCGTTTTCTTGAGCTTTGATAAATGTAAGTCATGTTTAATTTTCCCACATATTTAGTACACTTTTGCTACTCCACGTTAGCACAACTCTTTATATTAATCACGACTGGTACTTAGGCCAGCTTTTGGCATTAATCCTTAAATCCATTGTGCTAGCTAGGAGTTTGGCTCAGCCAAGATCCTGATTATTATTATTATTATTATTTTTTGAATGTTAAGGGGAGAAACTAACTTTCTCAGAGGCCAACGGTACAATATTACAGCCTACTTGAGCATCTAGTCTCTGCTGTGTACCGTTGAGAAAGTCTATAAATTCTCGACTCTAGAGAATTGGCGAAGTAAGCCAGCATAAAGTGAAATCGCCACTTGATTTCACGAGTCTATTCTCTCGTAATAAATGACTCGATAGTCATTCCTAGCACACATAGCTATACATTGTATACTCCAATTATACAATATTACATTATTCTTTCTGAATTACATTTTCCCCCTCACATCTGGCGACCTCGCCAGGATAAACTCCTAGCTTGGAATTATTACCAAATTACTCACTCACTTTTACTTTAGTCACTCAGTCTCAAACTAAGCACGATGGAATCCAGTGCATTCGTGCAAGAAGCTAAGGATATGGGGCTTACTAATCCCCAGGAAATTCGAGATTATGTCCTGTCGCGCTTCAATTACGAGCAGCAACGCAAGAATGCCGCCCGTGAAGAGTGGAAAATTCAACGAGAACATGAGAAAGAACAACGTGAGTACGAGAAAGAACAACTTGAGTACGAGGAACGAGAGCGTGACAAAGCACGTGAACATGAGCGCGAGGAACGAGAGAGAGAACGTGAACACGAGCCTGAAGTGCTGAAGCTGAAGCGAGACTCCTTGGCTTCAGGCACATCAGGTACAGCTAATCCAAGCTCCACTACTGCTCTCTCAGCACCTTTTCTAGCAACTCCACGTCTCAAGCTTCCTTCTTACAAGAAAGGCAAGTGAATCGAGCCATTCATAGCTTGTTTCGAAGACATGGCAAAGCTGTACGATCTGGATGAGGCAGCTAAGCGGCTTCAGTTCCTTAGCCTGTTTGAGGGTCCTGCCCTCGACATTCTCCACAGAATTCGCGGAGATAATCTCATGTATGAGATGATGAAGACCGCACTCATCAAAGCGTACGGTCTTACTGTTGATCATGCTAGGAATCAGTTCATGAAGGCGCGTCTCCAGGAAAAGGAGACAGCTGTTCAGTTCCTTGACCGTCTCACGGCATACTTAGGCAAGTGGATGGAGAAGGACAAGACTCCCAGCACGCGAGAGGGATTGATCGACCTCATGCTGCACACACAGCTGGAAAAGTCGTGGCCTGCTGAGCTTATGGCCCAGCTCAAGATGTCCAAAGTGAAGGATGCAACCCAAATGGTGGAAAAGGCTGATGCTTTCTTTACTGCGTATGGGTACTAAACTCGTAGGCAACAGCCATGGAATAAGAAAGATACTGCTAAGTCTGGTAAGCAATCCCAGACTGAACCCCAGCATCAAGGCCATTCTCAGAATAATGGTCATGGTCCAGGCAAACCGCAGAAGGACCAGGGGCAGAATACACAGAAACCTGACTGGAAGAGGTACAACAAGTTCCCTAACCAGCAGCAGTATCAGCCACGCAACTGAGAAGGGGGACAAACCTTTTCAGCACCAGCACCAGTGTATCGGAGGCAGGAGACAAACGCAGCCTTCATTCCCCAACAGGCGCATGATGGTGCCATCCCCACCAGCACAGGTCCTCCTTCACAGTTCTCTAGTCCCCCTCAGATGGTGAATTCTCCTCCACAGGCCGTCAGTGCTCCTGCTCCCCAGATGGTGAGTACAACTCCTCGTGCACCTAGTTCAGGTACGACCCCTAAGGCATCTAGTCCTGTCAGATTTGAAGAGTTGTGTGCCATGCAGCCTTATCAATGGCTGGCTGCTTCCTCCACAGGCCCTCCCACAGGTAACAGTGCCTTCCTTGTTCAGCCAGGGTTTGTGGGAGGTGTTTCTGTAAATGTACTGAGAGACAATGGTTCCTCAGGTTGTACTGTCAGGCAGAGTCTAGTTCGTCCTGAAGAATATACAGGCAGACAGATCCAAGCTCATATTATTGACGGATCAGTGAGATTGCTTCCTGAGGCATGTATCCAGGTAGCATCTCCCTTTTACACAGGTTCAACACTTGCAGTTGTCATGCAAGAACCTATGTTTGACCTCATTATAGGTAATATACCAGGTGCCAAGTATAGTTGCACCGTAGATGTTACTACTCAGACTTCGGCTGCAGTAACACGAGCCATGGCCAAGGCTCCAAATTGTGTCACCCCGGTGGCCATTGCATTGCCGCAAGATCTGATTTGTAGTCAAGATGTTGTCCAAGAGCAACAATCTGACCCGACCCTTGCTGTTGTGCGGAAGAAACAAAAGGGTAAAGTGACCAAATATTCACGGGGTGGACGAGCCAGGTTCCTTCGCAAACAAGGACGGCTCTACCACGGCTCTACCGTGAGTCAAACACTCAAGGGTGAGGTTCGACTGCAGTTTGTCGTTCCTGCGAACTACCGCCAAGCAGTATTAGAATGGGGTCATTGTTCAGCATCAGTAGGTCATATGGGCAAAAAAAGGAAAACCCAAGGCCATATCCATGCTGACTTTTTCTGGCCAGGAATGGGACAGGAAATAGACAGTTTAATGAACTCCTGCAATGTGTGTTGACGTACCACCATTCAGGAAAGTTTCCTTCCTGCACCGTTTGAATCCATGCCCATAATCTCTGAGTCGTGTCAGAGAGAGGGCAGTGGTAATGTGGGTGCAGACCTGACGTCTTACCCGTTGGCCCCACAGGACATAATATGTCTAGGGTCTGTACATACATATGTACCGTAGCTCATAAGTGCACAGCCACGGCGATCCCAACCAAGGACACCGATGACGAATGTGCAGTCTCGGCGATCCCAACCGAGGACACCGAGAACAAATGAGCAGTCGCGGCGATTCCAACCGAGGACACCGACGACAAGCCCTTATTAGTCGTAAGCATAGGGCTAGTACATATTGTCCCCGCAGAGGCAATCTGAGGCTGTGTTTGAATTACATTGTGGTGTGTCTCGAGCTGTGGGCCTCCCTGAGGATTTCCGGAGATTACACAGAAGCCACATGAGTGTTCACACCCACGCAGGGTGTTAAAATGTGACTTGCCCAAGTTTGCATAGGGATTCTCGACTTACCTTTATTAGTTATAAGTGAGTAGTCACGGCGATTCCAACTGAGGACACCGAGGACAAACGGGCAGTCGCGATCCCAACCGCGGACACTGATGACGAGCCCTTTGTAGAAATAAGTGTAGTTATAAGTGAGCAGTCACGGCGATCCCAACCGAGGACACCGAGGACAAACGGGCAGTCGCGGTGATCCCAACCGCGGACACTGACAACGAGCCCTTTGTAATAGTAAGTGTATAGTTATAAGTGTGTAGTCGCAGCGATCCCAACCGAGGACACCGACGACGAGCCCTTTATTAGGCGACAATGCTTTTCTCCTGTAACAGGATAGTACACACACCACAGTGTGAATCTTGTGTGACTGCGCTAGGGTGTGTGTGTGTGTATGTGTGTATATATATATATATATATATATATATATATATATATATATATATATCGATACAACCAAATTTTACCAGAGTAAAATTTGACTTTTCAGGGGCGTAATGTCACCAATTTTCTACATCGTAAAATTATGTAACGTAACTTGTGACATTGAGTGATTTTGCGGGAGGAACGAATGATTATGAAATGTACGAAATTTCACTCATTCTCTCAACCGTCTGCTCGCGTACTTATAATTGCATCAAGTTGTCAAAACTTTCGTCATTCTTTCACGAGTGATTGTTTTTATGTGCAGACGGTGCATTCCTTTGAGCGGTAATTTCTGAATTATCGCTTCCGCCTCCCAGGCCATTACGACCACACCCCTTTCTCACATTCCTCACGTCGGACACTCAAAACCAGACCCAGTCTGTCTTGTAGCCACGGAGCGTGCGGCTGTGCTTTACGAGAGCTCGAGTGATCACTTTTCTTAGCGATTTCTGATCTCAGCTTGTATTGGTGTGTATCCCCGAAGCTCCCACCAGTTGGCGATTGACTTCAGCACGGTCTCATCTATACCGATTAGTATTTCCTTTTGTTTTCCTAGGCTTAAGTTTTTGGGTTATTTAGCTATTTGTCTGAGTGTTTGAGTGAGTGCATTTCCCTTTCTTTGAATTGAATTGGAGTCATGTAACGTAAATTTATTTTCTTGTATTCAATAAATTTACAGTTCGTTTTCTTGAGCTTTGTTAAATGTAAGTCGTGTTTAATTTTCCCACATATTTAGTACACTTTTGCTACTCCACGTTAGCACAACTCTTTATATTAATCACGACTGGTACTTAGGCCAGCTTTTGGCATTAATCCTTAAATCCGTTGTGCTGACCAGGAATTTGGCTCTGCCAAGATCCTGATTATTATTATTATTATTTTTTGAATGTTAAGGGGAGAAACTAACTTTCTCAGAGGCCAACGGTACAATATTACAGCCTACTTGAGCATCTAGTCTCTGCTGTGTACCGTTGAGAAAGTCTATAAATTCTCGACTCTAGAGAATTGGCGAAGTAAGCCAGCATGAAGTGAAATCGCCACTTGATTTCACGAGTCTATTCTCTCGTAATAAATGACTCGATAGCCATTCCTAGCACACATAGCTATACATTGTATACTCCAATTATACAATATTACATTATTCTTTCTGAATTACATTTTCCCCCTGACACGCTCTCTCTGCTAAATCGAGCTTATGAGAGGTCGTTTCTCCGCCTCTTTTGGTTATTTAGCCATTAGGCTGTTTGGAAAATAATCTCCAGCCACTCAACAGTACTAGTACCTCGTACGACCCATGTGGGCCTCACTCAGCTCACCCATAGCCAATTAAAAGCCATCAAGAATGTCAGAGAAAGATTTGGCATATTTTGATTGGCAGTTACTCTGGAAATATGCTCTGCCCCTCTTAGGCTTACCCTACTTTCTCATGGACAGGAGCAGTTAAACTGGGAAATAGGATCTTTGTGATAATCTCCTAATCTATTTCCAGTGAACTTCTGACCGCTGAGTACACACAGCTGGGTAGGACTTGACCCTTTGTCCAACCCACCAGGTCAGAACACGATACAAAAAGATTAACTGATTTCTCAGGGGCTCGTTCTATCTGTACACTTACCATCTCCCTCTCCTATTTCTATCACACAACTGGGGTATCTATGCCAGTAACATCTCCCTTCCTGAGAGAAGAAATTTTCCATGGGAAATTTCTGGACACTGTACAAATTAAGTTCTCGACAGGTAATCTGCTAGAACATTTTCGACACCATGTACAGTCACACATACTAGTTTCTGCTCAGGGGTTACTCCTTCCTTCCCCCCTCCACCCTGGACACAGGGAAGCGGGGGATCAGAGTTTGAGGAGCAGGTCTACCCCGCCTTAAACCCCCCTGCCCCATCTTCATCTACCATTTTCGAAGTTTCGGTGTTCATTCACGATTTAGATGAACCTTTGCTGGAAGCAACATATCAGAGGGCAACACAAGATACTCGTGGACCATCTGACGGGTAAGAATGGTGTGTCTTTTTATACTTGTTATATTCTCACAGTTCTTCACTTTTTTTCTTTAAATATGGTTTATTCTATTACAGATTTTATGCTTTAACATTCGTATAAGGGCTTTAATTCGTGGAACTTGTGTTGTTATTGTAATATCTGCATTATATTTTCATTCCTTCTCAGCAACGTGGTCTGCGGTATACAGACTACCTGTTAAGATTGTTAGCAGTGTTCCTGCGTACCATAAAGTTATAACGGTAAGTGTCATTAACCTACACACTATAATAATTTGTAATGATACTATTATAGCCATTACTGAAGTATATCATATTTACGCATTGTTTTCCTATTCAGATTTCTACCGCTTCCTTAAAATCAGATTGCGTATAAATCACCCCATAATCTGTTGAGGCTCAGCAGGCCACATATTATCTTATCGAGGAGTAAAATTGGCCGTCACCCCACACACGATAAAGGTAGACTGATATCTGCCTGAGTGAAACCGCTAAGCCACAAAAGAATGTCACTGGGTGTTCATATTTCTTCTCATACTAGGTATGGGTGGAAGGGGAAGAGGTCGAGGACGTGCATCACACACCCAGGCGAACAGAGCAGAGGTCATTACACGAAGATCTATTATAGTTGGTCTTCATGCTGGTGGCACATCCAGGTCGGAAATTGCACGCCGTTTGGGCTTCAGTAGGAGAACTGTGCAACGTTGAATACAACGCTACGAAGAGGAAGAAAATGTTTTAACCAAACCAAGACCTGGTCGCCTGAGGGTAACTTCTGTAGAGGATGATGAAAGGCTGGTGGAAGCCGCAAGAGCCAATCCTTTAACAACTGCGATTACACTGACCCGAGATGTCCCTATGGCCTGCCAGCCGTCCACTACTAGGCGCCGTCTTGCGGAAGCTGGTATAAGGTGTTACGTTCCCGCTGTAAAAGAAAGACTTACCGAAGAAAATAAAGCGGGACACCTCACATTTGCCCAAGAAAATATTCATTATGGTTTGGAATTTTGGAGAAAAGTAATTTTTTCTGATCAAAAGTGTTTCACTTATGTTACTGCACGAGGCCCTGGTGAACTTGTCACCATTGATGGGCATCTGAACAGTGAGGAATACATCAATATTTTAGAAACTTCATTTCTCCCCGCCATTCGGGCTTATGTTATTTCTGAATCCGAACCTATCTACCTGGTTCAAGACCGTTCGCCAGTCCATACGTCCAGGGCAGTGAAACGCTTGTTTGCGACCCACCCTGAAATAAGACTGAAAGAATGGCCTTCAAAGGGGTGCAATTGTAATGTGATTGAAAATTTATGGGCTATTATGGTGCAGGAATGGGAAGTGGAGGAAAAAAACAAGGCTTCAACAGAGAGAAAAGCTGAAGAAGTGTGGGGAGGAATTCGTCGACATCCAGACATCTGCACCCGACTGGTGGATTCTCTCCCATCACGCCTGCAATCTGTGATAGACGCAGAGGGAGGTTGGACAAAATACTGATTTATTTTTGGTATTGTCAGGACCAACTTGCCTAGCCCCGGGCTCCTACGCTCCTCTGTGGGGTTTTTGGTATTCATACCTGTAATGCACGTTTTCTTCTGTTCATGTATTTCTTTATTACATAATGTTCCACATGAAGAATTAAATTGTATTGAATTAAACCCTTTTGGTCTCCTGCCTATCGATTAAGGTTTGCACTGGTGGTGCTTATATATATACAGTATATATATATATATATATTATACGGTGCATGAGTGTGTATATGTTTGTATGAATCTCTGCTACCCATACCTAACATCTGAGAGTTTATATCACCAGTGATTTCCCCGAGTGAAATGTTGGATGAATTTATTAATTTTTAGTATCACTGTGCTTATGGTGATGTGGGTAAATACAAGAGGGTTTTGCCGCCCTCTAGTTATTTGCCAATCTCACTCTGCTGAGAGAAAGAGAGAGCGAGGAGAAAGTGTTTTTTCTTTTTAACTGGGTCTTTATGAATATCAATAATGAAAGTTACTAGGGTCACAGTGACATGATAACGTGTTGACCGGTGACAGTGTTACGATAATGGTTTACATTTGCCATCAATTAATGTACAGTATTACATGAGAAAATTTGTGGTTTAACACTAACTGGCAACTAAAGGATGAAGGTGGGGCAGGGGGGTTGTAGGCGGGGTAGACCTACTCCCCAAGCTCTGATCCCCCTCTTCCCTGTGTCCAGGGTGGAGGGGGGAAGGAAGGAGTAACCCATGAGCAGAAACTTGTACGCGTGACTGTACATGTCTTGCATCAAGGAAGTATTCTTGCAAAAACAGGGCCCAGCGGGTCAATCTAAGATTCTTGTCCTTAAATCGGTACAAAAATTTCAGATGATGGTGATCAGTGTACACTACAACATCACCTGACCCTGGACCAACATATACAGAAAAGTGCTGGAGGGCAAAGTATGAGTGCAAGGAGTTCTTTCTCAATAGTTGAATAATTCCTTTGACCTTTATTGAATTTTTTGCTGAAATAGCACACAGGCATCTCAAAGCCCTGATCATTATCCTGAAGCAAAACTGCACCAGCCCCTAGACCACTAGCATCAACAGCTAATTTAAAAGGTTTGTAAAGGAGCTTGAAGCACTGGGTGACTCGATAGGATGGCTTTAGCTTTTGAATAGGCATCCTCACATTCTGGCTTTCACTCATTCTTGACTCCTTTTCTTAACAAATCAGTGAGGGGAGCTACAAGATCAGAGAAGTTCAGGACAAAGCGTCTGTAGAACCCTACCATACCCAAGAATCATTGCAATTCTCTCTTATTTTTGAGTTGAGGAGAATTTACTATGGCCTGAACCTTTACAGCAGGACTCACTTGGCCAAAGCCGACCACATAACCTAGGTACTGCACTTGAGCCCATACAAATTCACAGTTAGTCAAATTAAGCACTAAATTAGCAGAGGACAGTCTCTGCAACAAGGCATCTAGTTGGCTCAAGTGTTGTTCCCAAGTATTGCTAAAGATTACAACATCATCAATGTAGGTTACACAACCATCCAAACCCTGGATAAGATAATTCATCAGCCTTTGGAAGGTGGCAGGAGCATTTTTCATACCATAGGGCATGACTTTACATTTATAAGTACTGGCACCAACCACAAAACAGGAAATTTCTTGCGCCCTTTCTGTGAGAGGGACTCGCCAATATCCCTTCTTCAAATCCAACTTGGTTAAGTACTTAGCAATGCCAATAGCATCTACACAATCATCTACTCTAAGAAGCGGGTAGGTGTCAGTTTTTGTAAGAGAGTTAACTTTGCAGTAATCAATGCAAAGACGATGGGACCCAACGGGTTTAGGAACCACTATGACCGGGGAGTGCCACTCACTTTGACAGGGCTTGATTAACCCTTGCTGCAACATGTAGTTCATTTCCTCCTGGATGATGGTCTGCTTCGAAGGACTAGCCTGGTAGGGTGACTGCTTCACAGGACCAGCATCTCCAACGACCACATCGTGCTTTGTCACATCCGTTCGTCCTGGGGTGTCCCGAAAGATATCAGGGAACTTGCTGAGAAGTTCAACCAGCTCGGCACGTTGCTCTGCAGTCAAGTGGGAGAGTTTATCCGCCAGCGTACTCCAAGTGCCCTGGTTTCCTCTCCAACTATGCCTCTGGTCCAGAGTCAAAGGGCAGCCCTCGTCCTCTGCCAACTCGGTAGCCGCCACCACACACGCAGCCTTAGGGGGGTCCACGTCTCGCCTGTGGTACTCCTTCAACATATTGATATGGCACAGTCTCCGTTCCTTCCTCCGGTCTGGGGTTAGAATGACATAATTCACTTCACCTACCCTCTTCTCAGCTACATAAGGGCCCACAAAACTTGCCTGCAAAGGCTGACCATGAATGGGTAGTAAAACAAGAACTAAGTCACCAGGGTTGAAGATCCTGTTCCTAACTTTCTTAGAGTGGTCGTACCATCTCTTAATCTTCTTCTGATATGACTCTTCCATGCTATAGGCCAATCTTTCTTTAAATTTTGACACATAGTCTAGCAAGTTAATCTGATCATCATCCTTGACCCATTGTTCTTTGAGGAGTTTAAATGGGAATCTTACCTCATGGCCAAAAATCAACTGAAATGGGGAGTAGCCTAAAGACTCACTTGGTGCCTCTCTAGTTGCAAACAGTAAAAAGGGCAAACACTTGTCCCAGTCCTTTTCATCAGCACAAAGCTTCTTGAGCATGTGTTTCAAAGTTTGGTGATACCTCTCTAATGCACCCTGACTCTGAGGATGATATGCCATGGATGTGATCTGGGAGATGCCTAACTCCTTAAGGGTTTGTCTGAACAGTCTGGAATTAAAATTACTGCCTTGGTCTGATTGAACTTCCTTAGGGAGACCAAAATGGGTAAAGAAGGTCAGCATCTCTTTAACAACCAATTTAGCTGAAATATTCCTCAAGGGAATGGCTTCAGGATATCTAGTGGCCATGTCTAACATTGTGAGGATGTACTGGTGGCCTGAAGAGGTTTTAGGCAAAGGACCAACAATGTCCACAAGGACTCTAGTGAATGGGGCCTCAAACACAGGTAGAGGAATCAAAGGAGCTGCAGGGATCGGCTAATTGCTCTTACTGACTAGCTGACAGGTGTGACATGACCTACAGAACCGTGCGACATCTCGACGGATTCCAGGCCAATAAAAATGCTGCCAGATGCGGGAGAGTGTCTTCCTCACACCCAAGTGACCTGCTAAAGAAGAGTCGTGAGCAATGGACATAATTCTTTGCCTATAGGGCGTTGGAACTACCACCTGGTGTACCGTCTCCCACTCGTTATCATGAGCAACACTACGAGATCTCCACCTTCTCATTAACACGCTGTTTGGCTGTAAATAATAACATTCTGTCAATTCAGACTCACATTCAGCTTCCCTAACTGCTGAGTCAACTAAAGCGGCAATCTCTGGATCAGATCTTTGCACATCAGCCAATCTTGCATTTACATCAATGTAAGGAGAATCATCAATCTCAGAGTCATTCAACTGGGTGAAAAAGGTATCATCAAGCCCAGTAATATCATTGGCATTGCCAGTGCCATGGCTTAACATTACCACGGCTGGCCTTTGCGGTCATAGCTCTGGTTACAGCACACGCGGGAAATACAGTAGAATCCAACTCTGTCCTATCCTCACTCAGGGGAGTCTTTGACACACTGGGAACAGCAATTACCTGTCTTCCCACCAAGTCATTGCCCAAAAGGAAAATGACTCCTTGTACAGGAAGTTGGTCAACAACACCCACACTCACTAAGCCAGTAACTAACTCTGACTGGAGCTTCACCTCAACTAGGGGAACAGATACAAACTCAGCTAGACACTGCAACAAGACACATTCATTAGGGTCAGCTACATCAACAATCCCCTTCAACATTAGTGACTGAGAAGCTCCTGTGCCTCTAAGTATAGTGACTTCCTTACCACCTTTTCCATCAAGTGAAACTAACCCTTTAGATATAAAGTTAGCAAATAAATTATTTGGGGAGGAGTCACTTTGTGTACTACTTGGGGAAGGACACTCTGATGGAGTCTTATTACCACTCTCACTTGAACCTGACAGCTGCACTGCTCCAGTCTTACTAGTGTCTAACAATGGCTCTACAGGAGTCTGTCTATCAACCAGTGACAGCTCCACTCTGGCCTTGGTGTCTGACTACCGCTAACAATGTCTGTGGAAGGGTGCTCTCTGTTGGTGTCAAAAGCTTCCCAAGAGTTTACCAAAGTAATAACTTTCACATTAGAACTTTTCCATTGTTTCTTCCAGCACCAATCCTCCCAGTGCCCCATTTTCTGGCAATACTGGCAAAATCTGATACCTTTTCTTGACCCTCTGGCAACACTGTCCTCACTTACTTTCGTGGAACTAACATGCTCTGGGGTTGCAACATTTCCACTAGTGTCACTTATGATTAACTTGCCTTTACCAGAAGGGTTCACAAAATCTGGCTGGTTCACTCTCCTACCCTTAGCAAATGAATGAGGCTTACGTTCATGCTTATGAATTATACTATAATTATCAGCAACAAAGGCAGCCTCGTCTAGGGCAACTACCTGCTTCTCCACCATGTGTGTTGAGATATCCCTGTTTATTTTATCAGTGAAACTCTCCAAGATCATTAACTCCCTCAATTTTGGGAATGAATTAACATTCTTAGCACGTAACCAATTGTCACATAAATCTGTAAGTATTCTAACATACTCCACATGAGTCTGATCTTTCTGTTTAAAAGTGGATCTAAACTTAAGCCTACATGCCTCTGGCACGAGTTCGTATGATTTTAGAATGGCCTCTTTTAGACAATCATAGTTAGCACTTTGCTCCACTGATAAAGAAATATAAACCTCTTGAGCCTTTCCTTACAAAACACTCTGCAACAGTACTGTCCAAGAGTCTTTTGGCCATGAGAGACGACCTGCCACCTTTTCAAACATATGAAAGTACTTAGTGACGTCTTGCTCGTTAAAAGGAGGGACCAGCTTAAAGTTCTTAGCAACATCAAAAGATGAACTACTGCCAGATGAACTACTAGCTCTAGGTAAACTATCAGCTTGCTTCATTCTGAATTCATGATCCATTTCCTTTTGTCTCATCTGGGCTTGTATTTCCAATTCCCTCAGCTTAAGTCTGGCTAACTCAAGTTGTATTTGATCACTAGTATCATGAACAGAAACAACAATGAGCCCTGGTGTCTCCGATGATAAAGGCTCAGGGTCAACTTGTGCAGTATCAGCTGGCTTAGGACTTGCAATGGAGGACTCATTTTGTGCAAACATGATTTCCAACACTAAATCAAGTAAGTTAGTTTTATTAATGGAGGCAGGAATTGCCACATTTAAGGCCTGGGCAAGCAATTTAAGCTCGTGCTTCTTAAGAGTTTTCACTTTGGTTGGGGTAGGCTTAGAATCAAGAAAGGCTTTCACATCACTATCACTGATCATATAAAAGTAAGCATTGTGTATTTGCCAAGGTTATTAAGCAATCCTGGAAAAAGGTCACCAAATTGTTATGGAGACCAAAGTTATTAATTTATCACAGAGCTATCCTGACAAGAGGTCGCCAAATTTGTTACGGATGTGTATATTAAGGTGCACTCTTAACCCTTAAATTAATCACCAAAAGGGATAAGGTAAAGTTCACAAGAAAACTTGCTTAACTTTACTGTACACTATAACATACACATCCAGTAAGAAGATACCGGATTCGATTTACAAAAGGGAAAATGCACACATAGCTCTGCATAATACAAATATAAACTAGGTAATCTTACCCAACCAGATCACAACTCAGTGGAGCGTTGGTACACACAATACTCACAGATACCGAACACGAGTGGCTTGGAGACAGGGTAAAACCAAATATGAATCTCACACAAGTATAGGTGAGAGAAGTGAATAAATTATACAAGTGCAGTTGGAGTAGTGAATAAACTAATAAGGGTGCAAAACAGTGTCTTTTGTAATTAACGTCACGTATTGAGCAATGAGAAACTATGAGGGAAAGTGTAATAAAATGTGACAAACAAAGTACGTGACCGTAACAGAGACGTATGAATGTGTTTGTTGAAGATGACTTTAAAAGTGACGCTCTCTCTGCTAATTCGAGCTTATAAGAGGTCGTTTCCCTGCCTGTTTTGGTGATTTAGCCATTAGGCTGTTTGGAATATAATCTCCAGCCACTCAACAGTACTAGTACCTCGTACGACCCATGTGGGCCTCACTCAGCTCACCCATAGCCAATTA
>JAGKTI010025943.1:608-13779 GCA_018397915.1 Birgus latro | reverse complement strand
TTATCTTGTATAAGAATAGGGCATAGGGCTCATTTCAATGGATGAAAACAATGGGAAAATCCGGGGAAAATTTACTTAGCGCAGAGAGGCTGAGCAGATGACACGAGAGAGAGGGTAATGGAGGGGTGGTAGGGAGAGGAGTCTAGAATGGGGGAAAATGGCTAAATTGTCAACAATGGATGGGAGTACTGATGAAATTAGCAGCTCTGACTATTGTTGGACATTGGCAGTGCTGATACAAGATACAAGTAACCACCTGAAAGCCCGGGCGAATTAAAAATAACACAGAGTCACTCAAGTGACGCCCCGTGGTATGATCCATTGCACCCGACCATCACGAAAGTGACAACCCACGGTTAAGGGGTTAATCTCAACTTCAATAGTTCGTAGCTCAGATGTTCGTAAGTGGGAGAGCAACTGTCTTTATTCCAACTAACGCTAGATGGTTTTATTCAACTGAGAGGGATGTGCTGGGGTCTAAGGATAATAATGAACCATATTTTTAATTTATTTATGTTAGTCTGTACTCAATTATCATACATCTTGCACCTTAACTTGGCCCAGGATATGTCCATTCACCAGCATTTTTCATATATCTCAGTGGTAGAATAACACACTACTACCAGTGTACATCCATCCCATTGCAGAAAGGTTCCTCATGTTATTTTTGATGCCTTTGACTGCTAGTACAGTATTTCTCTCAGTTGAACATGTCTGTTGTTAGTTCAGTCAAAGTGGCTTGTCTTCTTTGTGCCTGTGGTAGTTTCGTAATGTGATTTCTTAGCAAGCCTCCTGAGCCACCTAAAAGACACCCCAGTGAATAATACTAATATTATTATTATTGACTCTCGTATTATGTTTTTTTTTTTTACTGATGCACAGTGGACAGGTAATCCTTTGTATAAGGTTCAGTTTCAGGTACCTGTGCATATTGTTGCTGTGATTTCTGTTTCAATCACCCACACCAATCAACCCTGTAGTGTTGGCGTTACTCGTTTACGAACTTCGGCCCTATCGATTCCCCTGTGTGGAAGTTGGAACGCTAAATACCGGTACGCATGTAAGAAATAAGTGCCAAATCAGACTGAGTAGATTAAAGTTTTGCGCTGGCAGTAAATGAACGAAAAATCCGCTTGTTAGAAATAAACTAATTTTTTGTCGAAATAATTGCTAGTGAACTATATGCCTTGCCCTTTCAATACATTGTGTAGTGTGGTCCCAGGTCCCTTTGCTACTAGTGGGGTTTTGGGGAAGACTGGGTGGGTGGGTTGCACTTTTACAACAAACACAACCCACCATTATATGCCACAATTTACATCAGTTCCAATGTGGGTAATGTGGATTCAGGAGTTAAAAGAGAAGGGGTTGTCATTGCATATGTTGGAAGGATAAGTGGCACACAGGTGGATGATTACCATATATAATAAACATGCACGCAGCACCTTGCTTGCAATAACCACGTTGTGGCCGTGCAGTAAGGGGGCAGAATGCTCTATGAGGGGGTTGTGTGCATTTTTTTTTTTTTTTTACAGCCTAGACAATGCTCCAAGGATTGGGCATACGCTCTTAAGTGGATATTGCAAGTGAGACATTGCACGCTTTGTTCACATCTATGAGATGCTGGACCACATTCTCAGCCACCCATTCATTCACCAATTTTTTGTTTCCCCCTTTTTGCAAGAGACCTGGGACTAGCTACTAACTGATATAGTACCGTATTGGGCCACATCTACATGGAGCGCCGTAAATTCTTACACCACCACGTGACGGTGCGGATGTATGCTTGTTGTTTACAAACCTCGGCCCTGTCAATTCCCCCTTGTATGTAGTTAACCTTATCGTTCCATGAAAGTGTGTGCGTCAGGAAAAGTGATTACAGTATTCTTAACATCAGATGGAAATCGGACATACAGTACTTAAAAAAATGTGCTAAAAGGTTGAGTAAGGTTGGTAACAAGTGTGGTGTAGGAACGACTACCATAATACATAAGGCAGCAGAGTAGTGTATTATAAGATTTTATACAGAAAGTTAGAACACTAATTACTGGTACGCACGTAGAAAATCAGCGCCAGATCAGACGGAGGAGATTACAGTTTTACGTTTGCAGCAAATGACCGAAAAATCTGCATCGTAAAAATAAACTTTAAAAATTTCCATCTGAATTAGTTGCTGTTTTACTGTCGTGTAGCGTGGCCCCAGGTCCCTTTGCTACTAGTGGGGAATTGGGGATAACAGGGTGGGTGGGTAGCACTTTTACAACAAACACAACCCACCATTGTATGCCATGATATATATCAGTTCCAATGCGGGTAATGTGGCTTCCGGAGTTAAAAGAGAAGGGGTTGTCATTGCATATGTTGGAAGGATAAGTGGCACACAGGTGGATGATTACCGTATGTAATAAACATGCACGCACCACCTTGCTTGCAACAATCACGTTGTGGCCGTACAGTAAGGGGGCGGAATGCTCAATGAGGGGGTTGTGTGCATGTTTTTTTTATTATTATTATTTTTTATGGCCTAAGCAATGCTTCAAGGATTGGGCATACGCTCTTAAGTGGATATTGCAAGTGAGATGTTGCGCACTTTGTTCAAATCTATGAGATGGTGGACCACACATTCACAGCTACCCATTCATTTACCAATTTTTTGTTTCCTCTTTTTTGTAAGAGACCTGGGACTAGCTACTTTTCCTCTTTTTTGTAAGAGACCTGGGACTAGCTACTTTTCCTCTTTTTTGTAAGAGACCTAGGACTAGTTACTTTTCCTCTTTTTTGTAAGAGACCTGGGACTAGCTACTGACTGATATAATACCATATTGGGCCACATCTACCTGGAGCGCCGTAACTCCTTACACCATCATGTGACTTGTCTAGTTTTATGTTACCACCAAGTGTAGTAACTTATATCCTGGGTAGCAAGATGCCACTTGGGTCATCACTCATGACAGTCACACGATGTCCACTTTGATTAGCAATCATACCAAACAACCCGTTTCCTTAACTGCTGCTGTCAGCTCTGAAAGAAGACGTCTTCGCCAGATTTGAGTAAAGCGACTAAGGTTATAGACAACTGGCTGGCAGTACACTACAATAGGCATGAAATGTTTTGTAGAAATCCTGTCCTGAGCATGAGCAAAAGTATGTAGACATTTCTCTGCCAGCTGTAGGAATGGAAGGTGTTGTTTGTAATATTTTATGTGGTAAGGACTGCACACCAGAGCTACTATTCTTTCACAGTCCACCATTCTCCTTTAGGGGGATAATAAAGGAACTGAAGGCTGTTAGTTTAACCTGACAGTTTCGATATCTGATCATTATGACATGAAAGTGTCTGTTCCAAGCATCAGGAAAACAAGTTGGAGAAGGAAGTTACTTTCTTGTCATTTGGGGAAGAAAGATAAAAGTGAAATACAAGTTACTGCTGGCAGACCGTTGTTGGCATACTTTTGCACATGCCTGTCCATCACAAACATTGCAGTAAGTCCTGGTTATTTGCCACAGATGCTAAGAAATGCAGGGTGGTTCAAATATAACATGTCTTATCCCATATGTTTTGTTCTTGCTTTTTTTAACCATACCTTACACCATCCTTAGTTGGGAAAAAGAGGTTAGGGTGGTGATGATGGTTATGATTTTATTGCAATGAAGAGAATAATAATGGCTCATGTTAGTTATTATACTGATTATGATAATTATAATGATGATTGATGTGGTGCAGGCTCAGTTGGCATTGCCATATCTACCGTGCATAATTTTCTGTTTCCCATAACCCTTTCTTACTTTACAGCGATTGCTTGTTTACATCCATTGTTTGCATTTTTTGTCAAGTATATCTCCCCTTGCACTTTCTTAAGTAATTGCTTAAAGTTCACTCATTTCAGTAAGCAGAAATTTTTGTCCTCCTCTGACTGTTATCTCTGTACTGCCAGACATATCAATCCCATAAGGGGGGCCACAAACAAATTAACTCCATGTTGCACTGTCATGTGGCATTTCACTGCCCTCTCTCCAAATCACACCCCCTCCCTCGTATCTCTCCACTCCATTCTTCCATCTTTGCCATGGTCTCCCCTCCCCCTCCACGTCATACACATACCTTCTTCTAGTCAGTCTCTCATTCTCCATCCTCTACATGGCCAATCTATCTCAAAGTATTTCTCCTAATAGCACCACAATGCATCTTTACTTCCTCATTTGTCTGTCTGTATGTCTGTAAAACTCCACACACTCCTCACTTCATTTACACTGCTCTCACTCTTGACTTGTGTCCTTCCAACAGGATCCAAGCCTCACTTCCTTACCCATTATCACAGCTTTCAATGATCCAGCAACCTTTCTACCCTGCTGTACCCATTCAAGCACTTGCATCCTTACTCATCACACTACTTAAGTACTTGAATGCACTCTCATTCTCTGTTTCCTCACCATCCTGTCTCACTGTGTATGCTTGACTTCTTTTCCCTCTAAGATCATAACTTTACTCATACATTCATTCTCTTTTGGATTCTGTTTCCTACATACACCCCCAGACTCATTCACCAAGCCTTGCAGATCACATTCCTCACAATACAGTATCATCAGCAAGCAACAGTCCAGCAAGTTTCCACACCTTATCCTCTCTCATTAGACACTCCAATATATTCACATCCCTGCCCATTATCTCTCTTATAGCTCCATCCATATACGAATTGAACTACCACAGAGACATGACACACACAGACATGGCAGACAGAGACATGACACACAAAAGCATGATACAATATGACACAACCATGACACAAGGAGACATGAAACTTTTGGCCTTATTTAGATTCATTTCCCATACCTCACTGACAGAATAAGCTAGCACTGTGGCCCAACATTATTTCCATAGCACTTCTTCGTGGCTAGCACCATATTAGTCGTTTCACCTAGCATTTACAAAGGAAGGATGGTAATTTAATCCCCAGTTAAACAGAGCATAATTGAATAAAGTTGTCAAAATACATGCATCCCCACACCCGCAGACTGAGCCAATCACCATATATATGGGCAGCCCTGTATTATGGTTTAGTAAATTGTGGGCTGCTGTTGCTGTGGTCCTGTATTCCTCTGTAGTAGTGCTGTAACCAAACCTCTTCTCTGAACCAGTATAGTGTCAGTATTTTTGCCTTTACAGTATTTTGCCTTCTGACTAAATATAACAGTGTCATTTGTTTGTGGCTTATTTATGTGTGCTGATCATCTAGCTTCTTGAATGAGATGTGGCTAAATGAACTGAGAAATTTTGCTAAGCATATATGCATGGCGTTTTCCAAAGTAGACTGCTGATAGAAGAACACACGTCTGAAAAAGAATATTAAGAGGATAATCTGTGTTGTATGGATTAATTCTCATCCAAAAGCCCATATTTCCTCTTTCCTTTCATTAAATTGCAGTACTGTATTTAGTTTCTCCAGCACTGACTTTGTTAAAATGAGCCTGGGACCACCACAACAGCAGGTATTATCAGCCCAAAAGATCATAAATAAATGTTGCCAATAACAGGACTCGCTCAAAAAGCCATAGTGCTTTTTTACCAATCAATAAAAGTAGGTGTTTTGCATTTATTATCCCTCCTGAAGTATTGATGTTCGTTTCGTTTTTGAAGGCTCCAACATGCTTCCATGCGTCGGCCTTGGTCACCTAATCGCGGCTCTCCACGGCTGCTCGATCCCTGGCAGCCTCCCTGTTCAGTCCCTTAACCCTTAAGTCACACTTAATGACCTCGTCCCATGTCTTTCTCGGTCTACCCCTCCCATCCCCTCCTCCAATATTAACACCTCTCACCCTCTGTACCCAATTATCATCCCCCATCCTCTCCACATGTCCAAACCACCTCAGCCTACCTCTCCTCATCACAACACCAATACACTCCAGTCCCATCCTAACTCTCAACTCTTCCATCGTAAACCCAGCTCCCCCAGGCCTTGCACGCAGGGACACACTGCACATCCACCTAATCATTGTCATTTCTGTACGTTTAAACCTGCGAATATCCTCTTCCTTTACTGCCCAGGTCTCACTACCATACAGCATCACACTCCTAACACATGCTGCATACAAAGACCCCTTAGCACTTAAGGAAAGTCCTCTCAATGTCAGGAGAGGCAACAGCTCCCTGAATTTCTTCCAACCACTTCTCACCCTAGCAACCGTGCTAACTCCAGCCCCACCTCTGGCACATAACATGTCTCTCAAATAACAAAACTTCTCCACACACTCAAGAGACTCACCTGCAAGTTCAACCCTCTCACGCCTAACAATCTCCACCTGCTCTCCCAGACACGCCACACACATGAAATCAGCATCATCTCGCAGTCTACCTCTAATACCACTACATCTCTTGTGCACCCATTTATCACAAACACTGCACAAGATGGAATTACTTCCCACACCCTTGTGGCAAGCTGCACATGGCCACTCTCCCTCTCCTCTGATTGTACCGCCACCAACCCTAGATATCATCACTTTTGTTTTATCTGCATTTACCCTTAAGCCCTTGTACCCCATAACATCTCTCCACTTCTTAAATCTTTCCTCCGCCTCCTTTTCATTCTCTGCAATCAACACCAAATCATCAGCATACAACATCTCCCATGGGAGTCCATCTCTGAAGTCATGTGAGAGGGCTTCAAGCACCATGATAAACAACAAGGGACTCAAAACTGACCCCTGATGCACACCAACATTCATGGAAAACTCATCACTCAAAGCTCCATTCACTCTTACCTGGGTGCGAGCACCCATGTACATGGCCATAACCACCCTAACCAGCCACTCTTCCAACCCTAGCTTTCTCATTGCCCACTTCACAACCTCTCCAGGGACTGTCAAAGGCCTTTTCCAAATCAACAAAAACAAAATACAATTCCCTTTTCTTTCCAATATATTTCTCCTGAAGCTGTCAAACAATGAATATGGCATCAGTGGTCCCCCTGCCTGGCATAAACCCAAACTGCATCTCATCGATATTCACTCTTTCTCTAATCATACCTTCTAGAACTCTCTCCATTACTTTCATTATCTGATCTAAGAGCTTTATACCTCTGTAATTTCCCCTTTCCTGGGCATCACCCTTCCCTTTGTACACATTTACAATTACACTCTTCAGCCAATCATCTGGGACAACACACTCATATATAATCATATTTATCAGGTCAGTGACTAACCTCACCCCAATATCTCCTGAGGCCTTCAACATTTCGGCAGTCAACCCAGACACACCTGCCGCCTTCCCCACCCACATCCTGCCTATTGCCTGATTCACAGTAGCAGCGTCAATCAAAGGCCAAGGGCCAAACACTGGATCAGCTGGCTCCAAACCTTCTCTATCCCAATCAAACTCCTCATTCAACAACCGGCTATAATGCTCTCTACATGCATCTTTAATATCCCCACTGTTCACCACTACCCTTCCTTAATATCCTCACTGTTCACCACTACCCTTCCATCATCATTCTTCACACACTGCTCACCTACAATGGCCCGATTATCCCTCTTCACCTGATTTGCCACCCTAAAAATCATATTTTCCCCTTCTCCATGATTTAGATTATCAAGTAAAAGTCTCTGTGACTCAGATTTCGCCCTGTATACCTCTTTTCTAGCCCTGCGCTTGGCAGCCAAGTACTCCTCCCTGTTACCACCCTTCTTCTCTTCCCGGAAAAGCCTTTTTGTCTCCTTAACTGCAGCTTGTACACCCTCATCCCACCACCAAGTTACTTTATGTCTTGGTGGACCTCTTGTTCAACCGCACATTGCATCGGTAACCCTCAAAAGGTTGTTCTTAAGGGCTCTACTGTTCATTAACGCCTCTATCTACAGCTTCCTGTTCAGCCACCACTCTCCTCATCTCACTATAAAAGGCATCCCTTACTGATTGGTTTCCCAGCTTCCATATTTTCCTCCTAGGTACATATGTCCTCCTCCTCATCACTCGTTCCTTAAGCATCATGTCACAAATCAACAGTTTGTGCTGCTGCACACACTTCTCGCTTCCTATAATTTTAACATCCCTCACTAATCTCCTATCAACCCTCCTGACCAGAAAATAATCTATCTGACTACTATTTCCCCCGGACTCATACGTAATTGCACACAATCATGTCCATAGCCTCCCAAAACTCGAGTATTCTTTCCCTTTCCGCATTCCTCACACCATATGCACATCCTCCATGGACTCCTTCATAACCTTGAACTGCTTCACCCACATGACCATTTAAATCCCCTCCCAGAACCACTACCTCATCATCACTCATACCACTTACTACATGTATTAAATCATCCCAAAATCTATCCTTCTCTGCATCATCCAATCCTACCTGTGGAGCATATGCTGATATAACTGAAATCACTTTCCGTCCGATCAAAATTTTCACTACTAATATCCTATCACTTACTCTTATAACATTCATGACATATTCCACCCATTTCTCTGCAACCAACACACCCACACCCCCATATCCGTCAGTTCCCCCCTGCCAAAACAATTTATAGTAGCAATCCTTCCCAACAATCTTTCTGGCTGATCCACCCCTGTACCGGACTTCCTGTAAACATGCCACATCCACCCACCTACTGAATGCCTCAACGACTTCCCCCGCTCTTCCTCTCAAACTTCCCACATTCCACGAACCCACCCTAAACCCCCTGGGTGATTTGCTGTCCTCAGGCTTGCTTCGATACTTGTATTTGTAGCTCATAGTTGGTAAGATAAAGGAGGGTAAACATTCCAAAGGCCCAACTCATTGCACAGTCCCAGGTCCAGGCAATGGATCTGGGACCCCTAGCCCACCAGCTTACCAGTGGCTGTGGTAGTGGCCTCAGGGCACCCTGCCAGGACAGCTGCAGGGACACTCTCCAAGCGCGGCTTGGCACTGCAACTGCCCCGCCATTATACACCCACTGATAGGGCAACCTCCTGGGGCGCTACTCCCAGGTTCGGGCCCCTCTCTATTGAGCGGAACCGGCAGCCTGGGAACCGCAATGCCCTGTACCCTCTCGCACAGGTTCGAGCCCCATCTCGCCCCGGACCCATGACCTATGCCGACGGAACCCCAGTCACGCCTCCCCCCAAAGTCCACCACTAGGTAGCGGGGGCAAAGTTTTCTGGCCGCATGCCCTTGCTGGCGTCAACCCCTGTAACGTAGTGGGATACGTTGTGTAATATGCAAAGCGCATATGGTGTAGTGCATAGGATAGTTAGAGGAAATGTTTGGAAGAGTATGCTGGTCTACTCTCCATGTTACTGTCGCACTGAAAAGGTCAGCAAAGGGGGATGGTTAGGTAGCTAGTGAAACAGGAGCTCCAGCTCTCCCTATCACCAGCATTCCCATTCCCCTTGGGAGTACCACCCTGTTCGGCCCGTGCTATATTTGCATGCCTATTTTCTTGTTATTTTTGCATTATTATTTTTGCCATGTCATGTGATGTACTACTGCACAGTCAGCCACAGGAAAAAATGTGCTGAAAAAAAATATGTACTCTTGTCCTTGTTTGGTTGATTTTAATTGGCAACAGGTCAGCTATGAAACTGTCATCCTCAGTCTGTATTTCTCCCTTCCTGTGACCTCCAATCTTTTAAACACAATGTGTGCAGGAATTCATGGATCTTGAATTTGGCTCTCCTTTGTGTATTATACATTTTTTTCATTTCTGCTTTAAAAAGAAAAATGTATTGCCCCAAATAGCACTGTGAATTTAAAACTAACAGGCACCCTTAGTTAACGTTCATTTATGGCAAAGATTAAACCCTACACCGCGGGGTTGTAGGAGGCGAGCCGTGTCATTCCCGCGGAGATATTTGCGCTCCAACTGATTTTTAAAAATATTTGCCAAAAATCAGTTATTAGTCCTAGAATATCATAATTACATATGCATATGGCACATACCTTCAGCTTTCTCCTGGGATGTTTTTTAGCACTCGTCGATTACCGCAGGACTTGTGGAGACTTCTGAAGTTGGGTAACTAAGTCTCCACTTTACACTTCCCAACATCCCCTAATCTGAATACCACTGCCAGATATTATCACTAGAAACACTATACAATGATTTCCAAGTTGGAATCCATACTAAAAAAAAAAAAAACTATGAAAGCAATGTAAAATATGAGTGAGTACGAACCTCCCACTCGCACTAATTCGCCACGAGTATTCTGTCATTTCTTGCTCATATACACACTTACAATTTATTATTTCTAGTACATTATTGCACTTATATGTATCTACAGTCCTTTACAGCTTCCCACACAATGTTTAGTAGGAGTAGAGGCCACAGGGCCTTTTATAATAGGCGCAAAAGCAGCAGAAATGGAGAAGCGTCATTTCACCGTGAAGGACGGGATAAAACTGAGCGAACTGAATGTATCTTGGTAGCCAAGAGTTGAAAATGTCAGCTGCTAATGTATATGCTAAGAAATAAGTTGTAGGAAATCTAGGCAATACATAATAAATTAGGTAGTTCCAGGTGAATATATCACTCAGGCTTCTCCCTTCCTTTCTTATATACATTTATATTACGAGAGTAGCTCATACGGCATATTTCACGGGGAAAAAAAGCAGGGAAAATTAGCGAACGAGTTATAATTAGCCAATTCCAGGAGTATGGCACTATCAATTACCTTAATTTTTATATACTGTATATATATTATTTTGTATAAAAATAGGGCATACGTCTCATTTCAATGGATGAAATCAGTGGAAAAATCCAGGGAAGATTTACTTGAGCAGACAACACGAGAGGGTAATGGAGGGGAGGTAGGGAGGGGAGTCTAGAATGGGGGAAAATGGCTAAATTGTCAACAATGGATGGGAGTACTGATGATATTAGCAGCTCTGACTATTGTTGGACATTAGCAGTACTGATACAAGTCACCACCTGAAAGCCCGGGGGAACTAAAAATAACAGTCACTCAAGTGACGCCCCACGGTATGATCCATTACACCCGACCGTCACGAAAGTGACGACCCGCAGTTAAGGGGTTAATGAGCATCTTGAGTTGTGTCCCTTCATTAAACATCCCCACTTGATTCCCTTCATTTAGGTCAGAGATTAATAAGTTGAGACTCTTCCCTGCATATACACAAACATTTGTCGTTAATACGGTTTATGTTTATTGTCAATATTTTTTTTTTCCTGTGGCTGACTGTATGTTGATATATTGATGTGGGTGTGTTTTTTGTGGTGCCTGTTTATTTCTGTTGATTTATTTTATAGTCAGTATGATTTTGCCTGACAGATTCATAACCTCTAGCTTGGATTATGGCCAAGTGTAGTCAGACTGGAGAGTTAATTTGAATAGTAACCAAGGAGTTCATCCCTACTTCATCACGAAGGCTTATCACATTTCATGTAGCCACAGATTCATAACCTCTAGCTTGGATTATGGCCAAGTGTAGTCAAACTTGAGTTAATTTGAATAGTAACCAAGGAGACTCATCCCTACCTCATCACTAAGGCCTATTGAATTTTATACACCAATGATTTAGTACTGAAGTTTGCCTTGTTTTGTCAGATGGAATTAAACTGACTAGTTATGTATGTGTTGAATTGTAATATATCTTTATATCTCTATTCTTATTAGTAATAGCATGGGAAAATGTGCCTATGTAATGTCATGTTCAGATGTTTAAAATTTTATAACTATATGGATTAGGGTGTCAGGCTATAGATATATAGATAGATAGATATGGAAAGATCCTATGGTGACCATGGACAGTAATCCCTCTAATATTCGTACATCCAATACTCGGATATACTCACTATTCGGTTATTCTGGCCTGCCCAACCCTCAAAATGCAAAAAAATCCGAAAAAAAAATAATAATAATTTTCGATTTTTTGGGACCGCGTCAGTTTGAAATTCCCACGTGCGCCGATCCGCTCTGTTTAAACTCGTGGCACCACTATCGGTCGCCATTACCCACTCCCCTCCTCCCTCGTGAACAACTCCGAAAATGGCAGCCAAAGTGATTGCTTTTGTGGTGATACCCTACCTCCTACAGTACCTGATACTGCTCTTCACCTTCTTCATCATGTGTGTGATGATGGCCCTGCCTCCTAAGTAGAGGAAGAAAGTGGTTCTGACTCTGGAGAAGAAGAGGCAGATATTGGACAAGGTGGACGCCGGCTGGTCAACAGGGCGCATCTTACGTGAGTTCAACCTCCCTCGCTCCACCTTGTTTGATATCAAGAAGTCCCGAGACAAACTACAGCAGTACACGGCTGATTTCGCATCGAAGACCAGACGAAACGTGCAGAGGAAGGTGATGTTTACTCCTAAGTATGCAGACATCGACCACTCCACGTTGATTTCGTATCAACAACAATATGCTGCTGGTGTGTTGGTACGTGGAACGGAGCTGAAAGCTGCTGCTGAGAAGTTCACAAGGCTCCATGGATCGTCACTAGACCACACGAGAATTTACTGTTGTGTACAGTGCAGTGAAGTGATGTTATTCCAGTTATAAAAAAAAAACCTTGGTGAGAAGTGCTGGTGATTCTCAAGTGGAAAGGTGTGTCAGGTGCAACGTCTTCCTGTCAGAGTCTGAGATGATAGAGTGGGTTATTACATCAGGATGGCTGCTTTTTGTTCGTAAGTACCCTAACTTCATGCCTAACGTGTTTTCATCGTGCTGTACATGTGTTAAAAAATTACCGAAAATGTTAATCATAATTTCCTGCTTGCTTTTTTAATTTTTCCATGCATGGTTCTTAAGTAAAACAGCTAGAAAAAAGGTTGAAGCAGTTAATTTCATGTCCGGTCCTAACCTAACCTATGGTTACCATAAAGATTTTCATGCCTAACGTGTTTTCATCATGCTGTACATGTGTTAAAAAATTACCGAAAATGTTAATCATAATTTCCTGCTTGCTATTTAATTTTTCCATGCATGGTTCTTAAGTAAAACAGCTAGAAAAAAGGCTGAAGCAGTTAATTTCATGTCCAGTCCTAACCTAACCTATGGTTACCATAAAGATTTTCATGCCTAACGTGTTTTCATCATGCTGTACATGTGTTAAAAAATTACCGAAAATGTTAATCGTAATTTCCTGCTTACTATTTAATTTTTCCATACATGGTTCTTAAGTAAAGCAGCTAGAAAAAAGGTTGAAGCAGTTAATTTCATGTCCAGTCCTAACCTAACCTA